>JAVQJS010079950.1:0-12557 GCA_036024795.1 Galaxias rostratus
CTCTCTCTCTCTCTCTCTCTCTCTCGTAATGCTATTTCTCTCTTGGCTGACACCTCGGTCAGCTTCCTCCTCCTCTCTCTCTTTAATCAGAGGATCAAAATATAGGGTTCGTCTAAGTAACTGTATATCGCGCAGTCTGATAGGGGAACATCTTGCATCTGTTTATAAGTGGCTGACAGATTCAACAAACGCACGCAGTAAACAGATCATCCTTCACCTGTTCATCTCCAAAACAATTTTGAAAACAAACAAAAAATCATCTTATGATCTTACTATGCTGTTACTATTTTATGACCCCCTGAGCAAACTCAGTCAGTCTCTGCCGACCCCTGTGTGCATCTCAGTGGTGGGCCCTTATGTGAGGCGGATCCTGTGCGAAGAGCTGGGTTGCCCGGCTGACTCTGCCATCAACTGTGTCCCTCTGGAGGACTTTGGGGGCCAGCCGCCGGACCCCAACCCCACGCACGCTACAGAGCTGCTGGACGCCATGAAGGAAGGACACTATGATTTTGGGGCTGCGTTTGATGGGGATGGGGTATGTTTGTTGTATTTCCACATTCTACCTCATTGTCCTGTATTTATTACCACAATCGTATTATCTATTTAGCATTATTGATACCATTGTAATTATTTAGCGCTTGATGTACGCATAAAATATATGTTGACTAATATTATGGTTGCCGTTATTCAATGGCCTTGTTTGCACTCGCTTTGTGCTAGACAAAACACGGTCCTGACCTTTGACCTCCTTCCGGCTTTCCAGGACCGTAACATGATCCTGGGAGGGAACGGCTTCTTCGTCCACCCCTCTGACTCAGTGGCCGTCATGGCCGCCAACGTCTTCTGTATCCCGTACTTCCAGCTGACGGGAGTGAGGGGCTTCGCTCGCAGCATGCCCACCAGCACGGCCCTGGACAAGTAAGGCCCCCGACCTGGAGTCGTTATAACGTCCTGCTCACACACATAGGACACGCGGACCGACTCCAGGTGAACTGACGGTGACTGGTCAGGGCACTGGTAGGAGGATGGAGCATGTTTTATTTACTGGGACCTGAAAATACCTCACATGACTCAAAAGTTTGATGATGGTATTGCCCTGTAAGTTTAAAGTGTTTAATTTGTCAAGTGCACAGTATGGTCATTCTGAACAAAGAAATTCTTATGACATATCCACAAAAAAAATATATATGAAAAAAAGTATATATATAAATATATATTTATATATATATATATATAGATATATATATATATATGTATATATATATAATATTTACAGATGGGGGATATGGACGGTGAGAATTGGACTATTAGATACTTAAATATCTATAGGATGTAGCTGATGAATGATTCGTCGCTGAGTTGTTTCGCTCACAGCTTTTCCTCCTGAGGTAGGATGTGGACCGGCGGGTCCAGTAGTAACCATAGTAACCCCGTGCCGCCCGCAGAGTGGCCGCTGCCGCCAAGATCGAGCTCCACGAGACGCCGTCGGGGGGGCCGTTCTTCGGGACGCTGATGGACGCGGGCCGCCTGTCCCTGTGTGGGGAGGAGAGTTTCAGCACAGGTAGCTCCTCAGTGAGTGAGGACACCGGGAAACGAACCCGTTCCGTCCCACCGAGATCCCGCAGAGCCCGGTCTGACCGTCGGGGTTTGTCGTCCGTAGGTTCGGACCACATTCGGGAGAAGGATGGGCTTTGGGCCGTGCTGGCATGGCTCTCCATTCTCGCCAGCAGGCAACAGAGCGTGGAGGACATCCTGAGGAATCACTGGCTGAAATACGGGAGGAACTACTACACCAGGTGAACCTCAGTGGAAAGAAATATCCCGGGAACAAAGCGTTTCGCCCTTCAAATACTACAGGGTTGATTAGTCAGTGTTTGTGTGTTGTCACAGCTGGACGTATTTATAATCACTGCATCTGTGCAGGATAAACTAAGTGGATATGTGTTTGTTTTCCTCTGGGTGAAGGCTGGAGCTCAATATCTCAAGTACCAGTAATAACTTCATTAAATTAGGTAAAATGGCAGTCCACAGAGATTAAAACGTCTGTGTTTTTATTATGGTTTTGTGACTGAGCTCCACAGCTGTAAGGTCACCAGTCAGTGTTATTGTTATTTTTTTATTATTTGGGTTTATTTGGGCTCTATATTACGTTTTAAAAAAAAGATTTGTCGTTTTTAAACGCATCATTTTGTAACATTTGTTTTTAAGGGTGTTAAAAACAATGTTTACATTGACATTATTATATAAAATTAAATTAGAAACTAGGACTTGAATTGTACGTTTGGCAGACTGATGCGTGATCTTCTTCATTAGGGTCATATTTGAAACATTGCTTTGGAGTGTCAGAACTGTTTAAATCCGAGTGACAGTGGCCAGATTGATTGGCTACTTGAGTGTGCTAATTTTCGATAGAGCGCCATGCCAACCTTGATGCATTGGCCTTCAATTTAAAACAAACTACTGAACTGCAGTGATTAGTTACTTTCGATACTGTCTTCAGCTGTGGAACAAGACTGACATCTAGTGGTCAGGATATATTATTATTTTGTTCTATTGAAATGTTCCATTCAAAGAGACTCACATCACTTAAATTGCCATACAAAAGATTGAAAAATACAACTGTTTCGTTTCCTACTGCAGTTAGCGGTCGTATATGTCCGTTTATTGTTGTTCCCGACCCGACACCCTCTTTTGTATTGTTACAATGTTGCTGAATTAATTCAATTATATATTGAATTTTAATATTGTATTTTTTATTGTAATATATACTGTAAGGTGACCGTGAATGTCTTAAAAGGCACCCTCAAATTAAAGGTATCATTATTGTTATTATCTTTATTATTATTATGATTACGCTTATTAAGGTGATGATTATCACAGTGATTCTTATTGTATCTGCTGTGTTTAGGTATGACTATGAAGATGTTGACCTAGATACAGCCTGTGAGATGATGGAGGACCTGGAGATCATGATGGTGGACAAATCCTTCGCAGGGCAGCGCTTTGCTGTCGGAGACAAAGTCTACCAGGTGGAGAGGGCCGACAACTTCGAGTACACCGACCCTGTCAACAGCAGCATCTCCAGGAACCAGGTGGGAAGGAGACAGCAAGAGGCTCAGAGATTAAATGAACAGAAGACAACAATAATTCCGCCAAAGACACAGATTGAATAGCAGTCTTTAAATAATGCATTCATTTTTGTTAATTGATATAACTAATGAACTATTCATCTTCCAGAGATATTGTTATTTACTGTGACATCTGGTCTTCTGTCTGACTTGCTTCCTGGAATTGCAATGTGGCTCTCTTGTTCTGGGAAATATAACAGTTGCTCGGGCATAGCAGCCAATCTGATTGCAAATTTGTCTGGTAATTTAAACTAATTTAGCTTTAACAAGGCGCATAGTTCCTTGTGGGATTCAACTGTCTTACGTCCATGACGGTGCGGTTGTGTGTTATTGTTTAAACTGCAGGGGCTGCGTATCAGCTTCACCGACGGTTCCCGGGTCATCTACAGACTCCGCGGGACGGGCAGTGCAGGAGCAACAGTCCAGATCTACATAGACAGCTACGAGAAAGACCCACCACAGATTTTCAAAGACCCTCAGGTGTTCAACTAATTATCCTGCATGCATGTTCGATGGAATGACAACATTGTCCCATGTGTAAAATTCATTTTCTCGTTGCTAGATACGCAGCTGTAAACACTTACTTTAAAAACTTTTTTTTTTTAAAAATCACTATGCACCTGCACTACGTTTATCTTGAGATGTATTTATCCAAAATGGTGCAAATAGGTTTGAGCATGCGATATATATGTGAAAGAGGCATCTGTCTGAAACGTGTGTTTGTAACAGGTGATGCTGGCATCCCTGGTCACTATCGCTTTGAAGATGTCCAGGCTTCATGAAAGAACAAGTCGAAGTGGTCCGTCGGTCATCACATGATAAAACGTGTTCAATTACTCTTTCTAGATCAGTAGTTTTCATTTTTATACAAACCTTGATGCGAAAAATTCTGTGAATATGTTTGAGCAATATTAGTGTTTTGTCACTATACCACGAATAAATCAATATATGAAGGAATGTTCAATGTTGTTTAAACTACTAATCCTAATTGAAGTTTTTGGCCTTCAGTAAAATAAAAGTTATATTTTGTTCAGGAAGGGCCCCTTCAAGCATTGTCTTGTCGGCTATTTTATATGTTGGGAAATTGGATGGATGGATTTACTGAGTTGCCTAATCCGTAACTGCACTACAGCTCTGTTAAAACACAACGATTTACTGGGTTTATTTCAATTAGTCTCCTTCACATAAAATGTTTTGACAAGTTTAGGTTTCGAGGCAATTCATTGAAAGTTTTATGTTTCTGAACATTCAACAGAAAATGTAATGATGTCGTGTTGCCTGACAACAACTAAACATTGCATCATCTCCATTGTTCTTCATCGAACATTTAAAACCGTTTCGACATATACGGTCAAAACATGGGTTTTTGCCGTAGCCTTTTGTTTATCGATGTGTAGTTGATGTTTCCTCATTCCTAACAATGCAAAGGCACCCTGCCCTCTGGTTTCTTGGAAATGAATATCTCAAGTTGCAAAGAGAAAACCTAAAAGTAAGTAGGGTATAATCGGAGGCTGAACTAAATGTGTTCAACTTTCAGATCTGCAGCGAGCGGGATGGAACATTTTAATCTCAGCGCTGTATTCATTGAGTCGATTTCTAGGTTAGAAATTGTCAAATGTCAACCTAAGTCTTACGTTGATTGTGGTTCTATTATTTAAAATTAAAAAAACAATCAGGGAATTGAAGCGTACCCAGTGGATGGCAATCTCCTGACATGGCAGGCTAAAGTACATGGACTCGAAGGCACATTGTGGGAAGGTGAGAGTCTTCTTTATGCTCCTCCTATCCGTCTGGCCTTCTGGCCACGGGTGCTAGCGCGTTCAGCTGTTATGCACCCAGGCTCTGGAACTGCCCTTCCTAACTTATCTGACGGTCTGGCACTTTATCATCCTTCAAATCTCAGCTGAAACCAAATTTATTCAAATTGGTTTACTCACCGTGGTTTCCATTCTTGTTTCCTACCCCACACCCCCTTTTATATTGTTATTCTGTAGCTGAATTACTTTCATTTTATATTTCACTATTATACTGTTATTGTAATATACATTTACTGTAAGGTGACCTTGAGTGTCTTGAAAGGCGCCCTCAAATTAAATGTGTTATTATTATTGTTATTATTTATTGAAAAAAAAGAAGACGAATAAAATGTGATTTTACATTTATACTATTAAAGTTTTTTTTTTAAGGTGCTGTTTTGCAGTTATCACTGCAGTTCGATGAGGACTACAACTCTATCCCTCCAACTGTTACATTTAAAACAATCCCCTTTCACCCTAACGGTGGGTTTCAAGATGGTCAACAATAGAAACAGCTACAGGATCATATCAGACCAGTGCATTTAATCTGCACACTGTGTCAGACTGCATTTAATCTGCACACTGTGTTAGACTGCATTTCATCTGCACACTGTGTTAGAGAGTGTATTTAATCTACACACTGTGTTAAACACTGCATTTATTCTACACACTGTGTGTTATAAATTTTTCTCTCTCTTGTGCAACTGAAGTGAATAATGAAACGGGCAGACCATGCATTTTGTACCTGGACAGTAACACAGACTGGCAACCTGGCATCTCAATAAGCGGAATTCTTCTCACTGTTCAGGTTGACCAAAACTAATCGTGTATACGTCCTGTTTCCGTCTCTGTGGGAGTCTCAGGGGAGTTTCTGCTTGTGGTACGATGTAATGTACAGTGAACCTTGTGTGCGGAAGTGTGTCGTGTAGATGAGCCTATTTTCCCCTGACCCAGACAATGCTGTCCAACCCGGTCTTAGAGGAACCAGTCAACCCTCAGGCCGCCCAGTTGCTAATGGCCAGTCCTTCCACCTACAAGAGATTGGTGCTCGACTTTGTCCTGTCGACCCAGGAAATGAATAGTAAGACGCAACAGAACCACACGATCCGAAACATGAAACCCACGTAGGAAATGAATACCTCAGGTCATGCTTTTATTCTCCTGTGTTCTCAATCCTCTGCAGAGCGTGGGAAATCTGTGTCACGGTGTACCAAGGGCCAAAGGTGACACACTAGCAGCTTCCTGTGTACCCCGTTACCATGTTCACCTTGTAAATGCATTTACATATATTATGACTTTCTCTAGCCTCGTGAAGAAGATTGACTTTAAGGATTATCTAAGTGCTTGGGCCAACACAGCGACGACAAAAATGGAACCATTGATGAGGGATGAATGTAGGTGCACTCATCAGAATCGTGCATTGTACAGAGAAGAGTTTGTGGGTAGCGTTAAGCTAAGTGCTGTTTTTTTCCCCTCTCTCTCTGAAGCTCTGGAGAATTTGGTGGGACTCCCAGAAACCTTTGAAATGGACTATGGGTCTGTGGGTAAGGATATGCCTGTGGGCCCACAGAAAGACGCGTAAGTAGTTGGCCTGAATTAAACATTACCCGGCAGAAATTAAAGATTACCCGCAACATGTTTAAAAGGTTACAAATGTGTACCATAATATTCAAAATGCCTGTTAAACTAAATCTGTATATTAGTAAGATAACCACACTCCTGTGCTCCCTTAAGACTTGGAAGACAATGATGCTCTGCTTTTAAGCTTCATTGCATTGACTTTCCACACACACAAGCATGTGTGTCCCCACTCCACCATTCACAAAAACATCCTCACAAAGTCTATTCATGATGTCTGTGCTGCGTGCTTATGCAGGTTCAAAGCTCTGATGTATGGGACCAGAAGAAAGCAGGTCAAGATTAATCCAATCAGGAAGATTTACCTGCTGTACAGATCGCCAGGCGTGTTCAGTGGCGGGAGCCAAGGTTCGTGTGTTTTTTTTCCTTTTCACATAAGTGTTTGCATGTGTACGTTTCTCACTGGCTGTGTGTATTTGCACGGCCTTTATCACGTGTGCTTGTCACTTGATTCAATATGTTTCCTTTACCTTTTATCTGCACTGTCAACTTTCTTTGCTGCAACAATGTAAATGTCTCCGCCGTGAGACGAATAAAGGAATTCGGGTTCTGGTTTTTACCGGCAGAAGTATGAATCTCAGGATGTTATGAATAATAATAATAATACATTATATTTATAAAGCGCTTTTCAAAACACTCAAAGACGCTGATGTTGTACCTCAACCTGTGTGTGTTTCCGTGTGTTGTGCGGGTAGACCTGGGCACTCCGCCCGTGTCGCTGCAAGGAGACTCCCCGTCCACCACGATGCGCTGCAGAAGCCTGGACGGACAGGAGACCCGCGACTGGGAGAGAGAAGTGGACAAACTGGTCTCCTGGAGCCACTCGCTGTCTGTTGATAAGCTGGAGAAAGAATGAATAGGCACACAGACACAATTTAATCAATATGTATTCAATGAAAATCACAATGTAAACTGCGATATAAATAAACGCATTTTATATTTCCTCTTCCCTGGTCAGTTTGATTTATTTTCAATTATTTTATAATTTTCTTTGCACTTAGCACTCTCTGTACTTTACAGTGTCTATGTAGACAATATAGCTTTTATATATAGTATTGTGAATCACCCAATGTTGATTTCATTCATTCATTTTAAGTCAAATTCTTTGTGTGTTTCTATGATTCTGATTATGCGCTCTCTCTGGAAACGGAGGTGTTTGATGGTGCCTGCCGCCCACGTAACATTGTGGCAATGATTTGGATCAATTCCATCAAACATGTTAGTCGAACTGGGGATCCTTGCTGTACTGCATTCAGTCAACAACACATCAGAGTCGTTGATCACACGTAACACCGCAGACCGATCAGTCTTGTGAATAATAATACAATTAATTTGAATGAGACGATCTTGTCACCCTAACTATTTGGCTGCACGCGAAAAGTTTTGGTTCCTTCTAAAACGACTACAACATCAACACCACAAATACTAACGATGATAGTTAAATTCATTAGGATTTAAACATTTTTATTTCTAATAGAATGTACAAATTTGATTTAACAAGCATGTTCCTTTAAGAAAGTCAGCTGAAAAAACACACGAAGAAACTTCGGAGGAGGAAGTAGGAAGTCCGAAGTAAGTCATATCACAAACAACAAACACGAAACGAAAGAGTAACACCTAAGTGTCAATGGCGGGCATAAAAGGTAATCTTAACTAAACAAGCGGATTTTATTACTATTACTTGACACAGACAGTTTTGGAATGAATCCGACAACTTTTGTTCTATTCTATTTCGATTGTTGTTTTATTACAGCGTCACGTACGCTAAAACTAGCCTGTTGATCGTTTTTTGGGGGGTTTCAATACTCTAAAATATATAAATAAATATATTGCTTGTATCAGATGTGGGTCTGCACCTTACTTTACTGCCTTGGCATGGATATAATTCGAACACGAAATTATTAAATATTGCAACTTGTGACTTGTTCGTCGTTGCAATATTACTTTTAAAACTATACAACGTCGCTTTGTATATGTTCTTGCTAGCATAACAACCAACTAAGCAAGCGTAATAAATGTCTTTAAAATCCACGTTCATTCTTCCAGCACTGGTTGGACTGTCATTCAGTGGTGCCATTGGACTCACGTTTCTATTGCTGGGATGTGCCCTAGAGCAGTATGGGTAAGTAGCGTGAACCATAAAAGATAGATCCGCCTGCAGTTTGTAGGTTTCGACCGTCACAATTCGATGGATTCCACAAAGCTAGCCTTTCGTTAAGCTGTTATTGTGCCATTCCGCAGGGTGTACTGGCCTCTCTTCGTCCTCATCTTCTACGTGATGTGTCCCATACCCACATTCATATCCAGAAGAATCAATGATGACTCTGACGCTGCCAGCAATGCGTGCAGGGAGCTTGCGTATTTCTTCACCACTGGCATCGTGGTGTCAGCGTTCGGGCTCCCTGTCATCCTGGCCCGAGTTCATATAGTAAGTAGCTCATTTAGATTTTTGATCTTTCCTAAAGGTTCGTAGGAGTCAAAGATTTAGGAATAATAATAATACATTCAATTTATAAGGCGCCTTTCAAGGCACTCAAGGTCGGAATGGCTTTCATTGGCGGAATAAACAGCTAACAATGAATTGAGAAATAAACCAGAACGTTGTGTTTCCACTCCAGATCATGTGGGGGGCCTGTGGCTTGGTGATGGCTGGCAACGCCGTCATCTTCCTCACCATCCTTGGCTTTTTCGTGGTGTTCGGAGGCGGAGACGACTTCAGCTGGGAGCAGTGGTAGACCGCTGCGGGCCCGCTCCCTGACGGACAGACGGACAGACGGTTGAGGTGCAAGAGAGAGCTGCCGACCGTGTTGATGGACTGTTGGGAGGAGCCCTGTGTGTTAAAGGACACTCGGGGTCTGTAGAGTCACTAGCGAATGGACAAAATAGCGTGCATGTTCAACATCTCTTTTTTGGGGTCGGCTCTGCCACGCAGCACATGGAAAGGATGGCGTTATTAACACTCGGCGCCTCTGCATTTTATAACCGCGGCCTTAACTTTCCATCCCTTATCTATGTAGCTTCTTTCTTTTTACTGTGGGTCAAACCTTTTGAAGCAGCCTTGTTTATTGCCCCTTTTCTGTCTATGCATTATTTGCACTAGTCAAAACAACATAAGGGATATTTATGAATAACTGTTATAATCAACACCACCATGCTCTCTAGCTCCTCTGTGTACTGTTATTAGGAGCTTTTTTGCTTGGCTACTAATGTTCCAATGTTCTGGAAACTCTGCATTCACTTTCTATTGGATCTTTGGGGGGAGGGATGGGGGGGGGTTATAATAAGGTGGAGATGATTTTGTTGTAGGAGTTGATTGTTGCGTTTTGCTGCAAGACTATATTGCCTTTGATTTCTGTACAGCTGGCAAATGTGTAATCCTCCACCAAAGGCAGTTTAGACTGTAGAGACAGGCGAGGTTCTCCACTGAATCATGGTGAATCCGGTCTGGGCTTATTAGTAAACTAGTAAAAGCCGACACACCCGGTGCGTTTGATGGGGACGTGGTTTTCTAACGATGCTGAGGCCACCAGCCGTCTCCATGGTGATTAGCAACTGGCTCACGGTGATCAGTGGGCGGGGCTTGTTTTTTCACACTCAGCCTATCGAATGTTGTAAATACCTGTTTTTTTAACCAGGTATGTCTACCGCTTACTGTACTATTTACAAACTGCATTTATTCATGGCTGTCTATCTACCCCAAAATATAGATTTCCTCTTTTTCACATATATTGGAAACTTTAGTACGTTTGTCATAGGCTTATGAGTGCCCAATTGAGACTTTTTTTCACGGACACACATTTTCCCAAAGAACCTATTTAAATATTATTTTGTTATACTTGCCGCATAGGGGGATTTTTAGCCACTTAAAACTGACATTTTCATTGACTGCTATTGTAATACCGGTAACAACTTGAACAATTGACCAAACTGACCCTTCGGATAATGCACACCGTCTCCATCAACTCATAATCCGATTTCAGTGGCAAGGCTTTGTGCAGCTGCTCCACAGCTGCAGTGAGACAAGCCTGTTGTGAAACTCCTTACCGTGTTCCCTTTTCTAACTAGAATTAAAGCACTATCAAAGCCAATGGCCTTTCTTTGTTCCTTGTTGATGCCATTAGCTATGAGCTTAAGTGGCTGGGCTCCTGGCCAACTGGAACTAGTGTGTTTGTGTTGTATTGGAAAAGGTGGGCCTGCTCTATATGTCGTGGGCTCTAAAACGACTCACTCCTGACTGGCAATGCAAAAACAATTTTGTGTTTTTGTTTTTATTAGTTTATTTATAAGGGGACAATGCAATTTCATAAAACACATGAAGTACACATGGTAAAAAAAAGCCAGAATTACAATGCTTATATTGTATCGATATCATAATATAAACATTAATCATAGATTAATATATATCATAGGGATGAACTCAAATACCAACTTGTGAGAATTACTGCACTTCATTCATTATCCAATTAAACCAACAAAAATAATTTCTTGATTACATTTAAAAACGATATCCTCCAAACCAAGATATCACAATTAACGGTACACTTAAAGAGGTTTGCAAATACACTCTGCCAAAACTAAACCAGGAGTAAAGTTTCAGTTTTGTAAGTTGATTCGAAGCCTTAGGGAAATATATTGAGCTATTACATCACTTTGCCCCACTAATCTAATTGTGGTAATACACATACAGTATGCCTTTGTCACCCATCGCCACGACGAAAACAAAAGAACTGCCAGTTCAAAAGAGATAAATGGTTGAAGACTTTCATAACTCCGGTAATGGCTACAACCCATTACACCACTGAACAGAAGGAAGCGCGTGGATTTTGACAAACGTCATTTCAATAACGCCTGGAATTATTCACTGGTCAGACGAAACCAAACTTGGTCGGATACAGCATCGCCATGTTTGGCTCGGAAGACAGGGGCAACACACAAGCAAGGGCGCCTCCTATCCACTGTGAGATGGGGGTTGTCGGCCGGTAATGTTTTAATGCTGTTTTAATTCCAGCGGTTCACAGGCCCTGGTTGAGATCGATGGCATAATTCATTTCAAGTATCAGTAAATTTTGGCTGAAAAACCGGTTGCCTGTGCCAGAAATCTGAGACTTGGCCATGGACTTACCAACAGGACCATGAGCCAAAACATTCCTCAAGATCCACACAAACACAATTCTGTAATGGGACATCATTTCAATGGAAAACTTCTGGGGTTGAAGATGGCAGTTCATAAGTGCAAACCCCAAACTGTGACGGATCTCAAATTGCTTTTCAAAGAGGAATGGTGCAAAATCCCTCCAGATGTGTTCTTTAGCCTTCCTCAGACATCACAGGTAGAGACTTCATGCAGGGCATCTTTCCAGTGGTGGTTGCACTTATAAATATGGGGGTGCCAATCATTTTGAAACCTTGATTTTGGTGAAATCGTTTTTTTATAAATAAATTGTATTATTTTGGTATATTCCGTTGAAACATGCATAATGCACGTCATTTCTCACACGTGTCTTTCCGGAGTATCTCAACAATCATCATGTTTTAACTGTGTTGTTTGTGCTTCACCTGTCAGGAGTCCCAGTCATTTTGGAACTCACTGAAACTTAATAGAGGCTGCATCCCATGCAAGTCTCTAAGAAACATGATTGATGAGGAGTTTATACATAACTCTTTCCTATATATATATATATGCTTAGAAATGTAAATGTTGCTTGTCAATCCATTTTTTCAGTTCATAAAATACAAATGAGGGAGAGGCAAATATATGAATGAAATCACCATTTTGTGTGACCACCGTTCACTTCAAAGCAGTATCCCCTGCCTGAAAGCACACAACTACACACACACACACACACACACACACACACACACACACACACACACACATATAAAACTATAGTGTATGAACTCAGAGAGGCTTCATAGTGATTGCAAGGGGAAACACCAAAGACCTCTCCTGGGAGAAGGAGGAGAGAGAGAGGGCTGGATGGCCTTGATCTACAGA
>JAVQJS010080041.1:0-12446 GCA_036024795.1 Galaxias rostratus
CTCTCTCTCTCTCACACACACACACACACACACACACACACACACTAAATTAAGCAAGGTGTAGCAATTGCTTGGCTCTTGAGATCAAACCAGAGACCACACTCTGAGCTTCCCTGCTATCACAACCAGTGTGAGTAAGTCTGTTCTGTGTTTGACAGAGAAACAGCAAGAGAGAAGGGGCAGTGTGTGTGTGTGTGTGGGGGGGGGGGGGGCAGGGGGACAGTGTGTGTATGTATGGGAGGGGCGAGGGTGTGTTTGACAGAGGAACAGATAGAGACAGGGCAGAGTGTGTGTGTGTGTGTTTGGAGGAGGTGTGTGTAAGGGAGAGAGTGTGTGTGTGTGTGTAGGTGTGTGTAGGTGTGTGTGTGTGCGTTTGTGTGTATGTGAGAATGAAGCAGGGAGGAGGGAAAGACCAGCAGTTAGGGTAAGTGTTATGGCTGAAACTCCATCATTCCTTAAGAAAGTGAAACCATGACTATAACCATGAAAATGTTCTACTCACATGCTGCTGTTTATTATTGGAATGTTAATGTTCTTGACAACGCTTGTTCATGCCTTGTTCCAGTTGCACAGAGTGGATGGAGTGTTCATTTCAGATTATTGTGCCGCACTTCTCAAAGTTCTGTAGACTTCATTCCATTTCAGAAAATTCTGTAGCCATAGCTACAATAATATTGCAGCCGCAGTCCGTAGAAGATATAAAGTGGGGATGAACGATTAATATATTTTGAATTGAAACTGCGATGTGAGACAATACAATTAGCCAATCGCAAAGGTTGCAATTTAAGTTAGCTCGTCTAGTCAGGGTTTAAACGGTCAAAACTTGCAAATGCGTGCCATTCTCATGTGGCAGTCATGCTCACCAATCAGAAGTGCCATGCTGTTCATGTACCAGTCATGCTCATCTATCACAAGTGGCCAAACACAACAACGTAAACCATGTTACCAAATTACCAACAACAGGGACACAAAAAACAGGATAAATAAGAGTTCTCATTTGCGTCTTTTGCTACATTTAGTGATTTTTCAAACCCTCCCACTGTCTTAATTTCTAAATAGTAAATAGAGACAAATTTAGCTACCTATTAAAATCATGGATATGTTGAGAAATTTAACAGATTTAAATGATTTAAACTGTTATTTCTTCCTATGCATTCTTCTCACAGTAGGCCTAATCGCAGATTAGAACAGGCAGCCCTCTCTCCTTTTTCTCCTTCTCTAAAACCGTTTTCCAGTCTGTGTTTCAGGCAGAAGATCGTTGACAGAGAGGTGTTTTGTTTGATAGATTTGCTTTTTTACTTTAACAGTGATAGCTTTGGAGATAATTGTTTTAATGTTTGATTACGGAAATCAATTTATATATATTTAATTCTCATCCTTGCATAAAATATAGTACAGGTAATATTTGTTATGGTTTCTCAGCAAGTAATGTTCCAACACATCTTTTTAATATATTTCACAGTGACTATTAAACTGGAAATATACATAAAAAATACATATATGACAAATCAAACACCACACATCGGTCCAAAAAATTACATTTTGATATTTTCACCAAATCAAACAGCCTTTATACCAAGGAGGAATGAACAACATTTTCTATCAGCTACATTTCATCAGGTTGTAAAGGGTCACTTTGAATGTGTGTGTCTCCTGCTTACCGGCAGGACAATGGTTGGTGCGGTGCTCGCTGAGTTCAGCCAGACACTCAAAGTCTCGCTGACAGTTGTCGCAGGTGAAGATGGACTCGTCATCCAGGTCGTCACACTGCTCCTGCTCCTCCTGACTCGTCACGCTCTGCTCGCCGTCATCCTGCCCCTCAGCCGCATCCTCTTTGGGCTCTGAGAACACAGCAAAGGACAGCCATCACATACGAGGAACAGGAGAAATCCTACTGACTGGAGATGGAGTGTGCTGCATGACACACTAGTTGTTCCAGACAACATTCCCTGCAGAGAGAGAGAGGAGACTATTGGAAGACTTGGCCTCACTAACCCCCCTATGCCATTGTGCCTCCATTTTCACACCTTATTATCACATTTAACGGTTAGCTCCACAAGCAGCGCCGCGCTGGAGCCAACGAAGGAAGCAGGAGAGACCACAGAGAGAAGCAAGTTGAGACATTTAAGGAAGTGAGAGGGGAGGCCTAAACACACAGAAAGGACGTGAGATCTAGATCCTTTATTGGTTCATTATGACATTTGTAATAGAGAGCAAGATGGATGGAGACATGGAGGAGGAGTTTGGGGCAGCGAGACTGGGCTGGAGGATGGAACACAGACACTGAGGACAGAGAGGTGGCTATGAGCTCAGCAGTGTGAGCCACGTCTGCAGAGACGGCCACACGCACGAACACATGTCCTCTCAAAAATACCTCCCGTACCATGCCATCTCATTGCTCCTGTTGGTGGCACTGATGCAGTAGTTCACAGTTGAAAAAGTTTAATAAATCATAGAAAATAGACGATGAGGGTTACAGCTCGGAAATCTTCACAACTTGTCCATTTTAGTGAGATGAAATCTTAACATACTTGCACCCATTCCAAATGATGAAGTCCATTACTCTGGTCTACTCAAAGTGTCAGAGTTCAAACCTATAAATACAAATAACATAAAAGTTTCTGGATATCTGTTAAAGTGTGTGATTTCCAGTAATGCAATAACATGACGCAAGTATATTAATATTTGGATCTGTAATTTCAAGGGTAGAGAGAAACAAAAATATGTTTTTTATATGCCTCA
Organism: Galaxias rostratus; assembly: GCA_036024795.1. Taxonomy (NCBI): domain Eukaryota; kingdom Metazoa; phylum Chordata; class Actinopteri; order Galaxiiformes; family Galaxiidae; genus Galaxias; species Galaxias rostratus. The sequence goes on from JAVQJS010080041.1 coordinate 2,743, forward strand.
TGTTCCGCACGGTGGCGCAATGGTTAGCACTGTTGCCTCACAGCAAGAAGGTCCTGGGTTCGATCCTCTCCTGAGGGCCTTTTTGTGTGGAGTTTGCATGTTCTCCGTGTTAGCGTGGGTTTCCTCCGGGTACTCCGGTTTCCTCCCACAGTCCAAAAACATGTAGGTTCATTGGTTACTCTAAATTGTCCATAGGTGTGAATGTGTGTGTGTGTGTGAGTTGTATGTCTATGTGGTAGCCCTGCGATGGATTGGCGATCTGTCCAGGGTGTACCCCGCCTCTCGTCCAAAGTCAGCTGGGATAGGCTCCAGCCCCCTGTGACCCTGCATAGGATAAGCGGTTCTGATAATGGATGGATTGATATGCCTCATATTTGCTATGCATATTTAACAGGGATTGTGTCACTTTGAGATTACTCTGGCAAAGTAAAGAACAATACAAATACATTGTATCGTCATAAATATTATATTTAATAAATTGCTGATATATTCAAAGCATTACCTCAATGACCTATCGGGATTGCAGTAACGATGACTATTACGTCACACGGTCAAGAGTCAGGTAACATCTTCAGTATGTCAATTCATTTGTTCTTGAGTAAATTTGAATGTCTTAAATTGCAGTGGCAAATATGTTTTGCTTTATCAGTTGGTCAAGTTCCAACTTGAAATAACAAGTTGACTGAGTGATTTCTTAAAGTTGGTACAACTAACTTATTAAAGCAAGTTGAACTATCTAAAAGGTCAAATATAGAACAGTTTCTTTTTCCCGACATAGCAGTGGACAGTGTCGGACCCACCCTCGTGTGACACTCTTCTTGGAGCCGTGACTGTTGTTCAGATATTGTCACACAGTCATTACTATTACCAAAAGATCCATAGCAACGTGGCAAGCAGCTACAGTGCCAATTTTGTTGAGTTAAATCCAAACAGTAGCAATCTTACTGTGCAAATTTGTGGCTTACAACAGCTTTTGGAGCTGAGGGTCAAAACCGTGGAAGGCAGACATCTTTGAACTGGATGTAAAGATTATCCATGATGGGAAGTTGTCCATAGAGTCTCTAGTATAAGACTAAGATAAGGACTTTAGAATCATTGTCATTCTGTCAAGAACACCCTTGCTGTCTGCATTGACTCACCCTCTAGTACTGAAGTAATAAAACCTATACGCAATAATTTTAGCTCAGTGTTAGGGTCTCGTGTTTCTTCTTACCCCACTAAAACAGCCCAAAACAGCCCTCTCCCTTTTACTAAGAGTTCTATGACCATGCCTACCGGATTTGTAATTGTTTTCTCATTCTTTCTTTCTTTCTTCCATTCTTTCTTTCTTTCTTTTATTGTTTTCTGAAATTTTTCTTTAAATTTTTTCCTTTTTTTCTTAGAGTTATTTTTTCATGTAATCTGTCACTTCCTTTAAACAATTCTTTTTTCTCTCTCTCTTTCCTTGGTGGTCTTTCTTCTCCTCTATATAGTCTGTATCTCTGCTCTGACTCTGCTCCTCCTCCTCTATATGGTCTGTATCTCTGCTTTGACTCTTCTTCTTCTCCTCTATGTAGTCTGTGTCACAGCTCTGACTCTTCTCCTCCTCCTCCTCCATGTAGTTTGCATCACTGCTCTGATTTTTCTTCTCCTCCTCTATGTAGTCTGTGTCACAGCTCTGACCTTTCTTCTCCTCTATATAGTCTGTGTCACTGCTCTGACTCTGCGCCTCCTCCTCCTTGTAGTCTGTATCACTGCTCTGTCTTTTCTCCTCCTCTATGTAGTCTGTAACTTCGCTCTTTTGTCCTCCCACTCTCTTAATACACACTACGCTGCTCTGGTGGAGGAACAGCAGACAAATGAAGGGGAGATGAGTGAAATGGAGCTAGTTAGTGGGGCAGCACGGTGGCTCAGTGGTTAGCACTGTTGCCTCACAGCGAGAAGATCCTGGGTTCAATCCCCACCTTGACCCAAAGACCTGTGTGGAGTTTGGATGCTCTCCCTGTGTAGCGTAGGTTTCCTTTGGGTACTCCGGTTTCCTCCCACAGTCCAAAAAACATGCCTCATCCACTTGCCTGTGCCCTGACCAGTCACTGACAGATAATCTGGAGTTCTATGTGAGTGAGAAAGACAAGACACACATTGGGTGAGACACAAGTCTGGTGCATATTGGCTACCGTGGTTTCACTCAGACTGGACTAAGTCTAATAGTTGTCTGTTAATTGTTCGTTCCATGATATTAATTGGTTGAGTAAACCAATTGTGTAAAAGTGTCTTGAAAAGGGGCTTAAATAAAATGCATTATTATTATAATTATTAGTTGGAGAGATGTTTGTTGTACTGCTACTAGTGTCACTTCATCTCTTTTACCCTTTGCATTGCAACACAGGAACCCCCTTAGCCATCCCCCGCTGTGTGGCTAAGCCCTTCCAATCCCCAGGGGCTGAGGGGGTCTCAGGCAGGGGTCCACACTGCCCTCCAAGCCCAATTGCCATCAGGAGAGACTCCACTACAAGCTAGCACCCTCTTTCCTACTGGAAGAAAATAGAGACAGAGTGACGCCATGCTGGGGCCCTGCACGGTCACCAAGCATTCTAGTCACTTTAGTTACCTGCTGCTACGTAACTGCAGTCAGTGTTGCTGGGCTACACAGACAATCGGAAATGCGGAAAGGGAAGTTATCCATATTTTATGATGACTCATGGTCATGTATGTTTACAGGTTGTTACTGATGACTCTAGAGGGCCTACACTAATCCCCCCAAACAAGCCAAAACAAACTAACAACACAAACGTATTCAAAAGTACCCAAAAGGATCCCAAACTATAAAAGCAGCCCAAAACAAAACAACACAAAAGTGCCTGAAACATCAGTACAAGTACCCAAAGTACCTGGAGACAATCCCAGCCAACATTTGGCGAGAGGCGGGGTACAACTTGGACAGGTCGCCGGTCCATTGCAGGGCTAACATATATGGACATACAAGTCACACGCATTCACACCTACGGACAATTTTTAGAGTCACCGATCAACCTACATGATTTTGGACTGTGGGAAAAAACAGGGGTACCCAAAGGAAACCCACGCTAACATCCAAACTCCACACAAGAAAGGCACTTGGGTCAGGTGGGGATCAAACTCAGGATCTTCTCACTGCGAGGCAACAGTGCAAACCACTGAGCCACCGTGCTGCCCCGTGACTGTAAGCAGGTTAGTTTAATTTACTAAGTAGCCCTTTTTCATTCTTTTAAAACTATTATGAAATAGTTTGGAACAAATGTTATATTGCATTCGTTATGGAATTATCTATTGTTTCCTAATAACGTTCTCTGCTGACTTTTATATGTAACACTAATAGTATATCATTATGTAAAGGATTATTTTCTCAAAACATTCACGAGCTGAATGCCAAGTATTCCACCCCACAGGGCTGTTTTATGTGCTGTAATCTTATTTCAACAGGGAGACTCCTATTTATATTGTCACAAGCTGTCTACATTCTCCTGAATCAGATGTTTACAACATAAAGACACTCTTAATGAATGGTTTATTGAATGGCCACAACATGAACTGTGCCTTATATCAGTCACTATGGATCACTAATTCCAGCAGCAAAAAATAATGGTTTTGGGGCATCTGTACTGTGCTGTTTTGGGTACTTTGGGGTTATTTTAGGTATCTATAATGTCTTGACCTTTTTTTTGGTGGGTGGGGGGTATTTTGTGTTGGTTTGCGTATCTGTAATGTGTTGTTTTGGTATGTTTGCGGTTGGTTTGTGTACGTTTGGGTATCGGGACTGTGTCAATTTGGGTATTTTGGGGTTGTTTTGGCTAGTTTGGGGTGATTAGAACGATCCAGGGAAGGACCAGAGCCAAAAAAACAAATTATAGTTGTCAGTTTTTGGACTTGTTTTTCCGTCCCTGTAACCGTGCCCCTCTCATGTGGTGCGTTGTGCACCGTGTGAACAGTGAGCAGCTAATTACACATCACTCGAACAGGCGCAGGAAACAACCACCAAAACAGATGCAAGCCCACTTACATAGGCAGAAACATAGATACTAACACAGAGCAAGTGCTGAAAGACCAAACTATGTGGCCCTAAAAAGCAATCATGTCAAAACGCCCAACACAAACCCACATGCTGCCTTCTCATTGTTTCACACTCACACACACACGTACATACTTCTTCTTGACATGTGTAAGCGTATTTGATAAATGTAAGCAATATTTATAGACCATTAATTAATCCGTAAATTATAAATTGATCGACTTGATTCCAAGTCCAATTAAATTATTACATTGGCACTGTCATGCCAAAGAGTGTCCGGCTGCAAAAATGTGTCCGGCTTGCGTCCGACCCGTGTTTGGCTTGTGTCACAATGTTACATTTTGCTACATTCCGTTTTACGGGCTAAAGGGCTGTCGCGATAGCGTCAGTTACGAGCTAGGCAACACAATCAAATCCACCTCAACGCGGCTCGTTCAGTCTAAATGAAGTTAATGAGGACTTGCAATTTGTGTATAATTATATATAGGTTAAAATTAATGATTTATTTAAAATAATTGTGTTTTCCTTAAAACTTTGCTTTCGTAAAAGAATCATCAACATTGCGTATTTAAACTGTTAATTTAAAAAATATATAATGTCAGCTAAATGGTAAATTTTTAAGAAAACAGAACAAAACATTTATCTTTGTTTAGTTAATCAGAAAAAATAAAAAAAATTGTCGCAATTTTTTTTAGCATAGAGCGCTTGACCCCGGGTGGTATTGATTGACAGCACATCTTTTTGAATGACAAGCTCGGCATGACCTGACCAATGGTATGCGTGAATGAAATTGTACTGCACAGCAATTGGATGAAAAGCCTTAAATTTCCACGTGGGGCCCTTTTGCCCGTGAAACCGAATGTAACAAAATGTAACATTGAAGCAAAAAAGGGGATTGCCCCTCCGTCACAAAGTTCCCCCTGGTGAGTCTGCTTTTACCATCTGATCCTTTGTGTATGTAGTGCAGTGGTTCTTAAACTTTCTTCGATCAAACCAGTTTGGTGAATCAGCCTAAGGGGTTTGGCGGAGGTCAAAACGCAAACACTGTAAATATTCATTCTTATGTTTTTGTTTTTGTGTTAAATTCATGTGTGTTGGTTTTGATCTTTGAACACAGTGATTCTGTGTGCGACTGATGCATGATTTATTTAAAGCACCCAAAAAAACATATACCTATGTTCTGAATTTGAAAAAATCACATTTTGTTTTTCCAATTATGATGGGTTCAGTGAATGAGATCATGCGACTTTTGGGGTTCAGTACCTCCAACAAAGTTAAGAACCACAGCAGTGGGAATAAATCTAACCCATAGTAGAAATGTCTGTAAGGAAACTCCACTCCATGCATAGTACACTCGGAGAGTATTCACAGCACTTCACGTTGTCCAGCTCCTGCTATGTTACGGCCTTTTTCTAAAAACTTTCCAAATCGTGTCCAATCAACAGAATTCATCACAGGGGGCTCCAATTAAACTGTAGAAACATCTCAAGAATAAACGTTGGACACGTGAATTTTAAGGTTAAAAAATAAATGAAAAAAAGTCCCCCATAAACGTTTTTAATGTTTTCATTATAGTATATTGTCTGTAGAATTCTGAGGATTTTTTTAATTGAATAAGGTGCACACACCTGTCTATACCAGGTCCCACAGTTGACAGTCCATGTCAGAGCACACACCAAGCATGAGGACAAAAGAAGTGTCTGTATACCTCTGAGACTGGATTGTCTTGTGGCTCAAATCTGGGAAGGGATACAGAAAAATGTCTGCTGCTTTGAAGGTCCCAATGAGCACAGTGGCCTCCATCATCCATAAATGGAAAAGGTTAGGAACAACCAGCGCTCTCCCTAGAGTTGGCCAGCCGTCTAAACTGTGGATAAGGGACTCACTCCGGGAGGTGACCAAGAACCCGATGGTCACTCTGTCAGAGCTCCAGTGGAGAAAAGATCACCTTCTTGCAGGACAACCATCTCTGCATCAATCCACCAATCAAGTCTGTGTGTTAGAGAGGCCAGACGGAGGCTACTCCTTTGTAAAAGGCACATGGCAGACCACCTGCAGTTTGCCTCAATGCACCTGTATGACTCTCAAACCATGAAAAACTAAATGCTTTGGTATGATGAGCCAAAGATAGAACGTTCTGGTGTGAATGCCAAGTGTCATGTTCGAAGGGAACCAGGCACCACTAATCACCAGGCTAATACCAATACAGTGAAGCATTCGTGATGGCAGCATCATGCTGTGGGGATGTTTTTCAGCAGCAGGAACTGGGAGACTTGTCAGAATAAAGGGAAAGATTAACGCCACAATGTATAGAGACATCCTAGATGAAAATCTGCTCCAGAGCACTCTTGACCTCAGACAGGAGCGATAGTTCATCTTTCAGCAGGACAACGACCCTAAGCACACAGCCAAGGAGTGGCTACTACTCTGTGAACATTCTTGAGTGTCCTAGCAAGAGTCCAGACTTTTGAACATCTCTGGAGAGATCTGAAAATGGCTGTGCACCAATGCTTCCCGTCCAACCTGATGAAGATTGAGAGGTGCTGCAAATAGGAATGGGCAAAACTGCCCGAAGATCGGTGTGCCAAGCTTGTGGTATCATATGAAAAAACACTGTGTGCATTAACAAAGTATTGAGCAAAGGCTGTGAATACTTAGTTATTAGTTATTTATTTTTAATAATTGGGAAATCTTCCAAAAAGCTTTTTCACTTTGTCATTATGGTGTAGTGTGTATAGAATTCTGAATATATATATATATATATATATATATATATATAGTGAGTAGTACAAACAGAAATACATAGGCAGGATGGACTTGCTGTAACTAGTTTGTGTTGCTGTGACACAAAGACCTGCAATTATTTGACACACAGCTGGTCGTAAATTAGGAACCAAGCCTTTGTTCTGTGTCAAATAAAGCCCTCTGTCATCTACTAGGGTTTAAATTTTCAAGAAAACCTGATTGAAACTAATAGTAACCATTAAAGAAAGAAAGGTTTTCTATCTCCAGTAGCCTCCCCATGCACCAAAAGAGCAGCATAAAGAAGGAATGAGAGACAGGGAAGGGAGCAGAACTCTGTCACCAAATCTGCTGTTGTGGGAACAGTTGACATCTTTAAGGGGCTTGAGAATACACCAAAGTAAGAAAGGGTGCTTAAGTAGAGAGGCAGGAGTGTCACATTCATGACATATGTATTATTATGGATAGGAGAGATTTGGGCAATAAAAAAAGAAAAGAAGGCTAGTAATACAGAAGAAAAGTGTCTGAAAGCATCAGAGACTTACAGGACAGTTGGAGAAGGGTCTGAATCAGAAAAGGCATCATCAGAGACGTACAGGACAGTTATAGAAGCGTCTGTCAACATTGAGGAGGGCAAATAACCTCAGCAAAAACCGAAATTAAAAGAACGAGTGAGGACTCAATTCTACAAAGACCCCTTCACGTTTACTAATCCCTTGTTCAACAAAGAAAAGGACAGAATGCTTAAAATAACAAGACAGGAACCGGAGTCGCACCTAAAGGAAACTCACAGACGGGCATATGCACGAGCCATTCAGAGTTCCTGCAGACATACCACCAATTGAGGTCCCAGTGGAGCAAGTGGATAACAGCCCCCAAAATGTAAAGAAGTAGAATATGCAGTCAGACGTGCCAGTGCAGCATTGGCCCCAAGACCTAATTGAGTACCTTAAATGCTGTATAAAAATGAATCTAATGTTCAACATTTTCTTTGGAAACTACTACAAATACCTTACCAAGATACGTGAATGGATAGTTCTTAAAGCAGGTACATCAGGGTTCTCCGGGTGTCCGAAACATGCCAGTATGAAAGCACCAAATTCAATCGTAGAAACATCAGAAAAATGTACTTCATGCAATTTTACTGTATTTGGTAAATGCATTTGGGTTTGCACCAAACAAGCTGTTGTGAACTGTATTTGAGTTTTTAAGGTATCAAATGCAAATATATATCTTCTTATGGCACACTTTCACATACTTTCAGTACATTCAGTTGTGGTTTGATAGAACAACCTTTACTACTGAATGGCAAGGTCTGGAGATCATGGCTAGATGTGCAACCTCACCCTTGGCATTTACTATGGCCGTGGAAGTAATAATCCGAGCATCAAAATGGGCTTTCGTGCGAATAAATTAAGGGCAGGGTTACAGCTCCCTCCCATTCCAGCATAAAGGTGCAATAAATATACAATAAACGTGTAAAATGGGCAAAAATAAAGAAAGAAAATAGATAAATAAATAAAGACAATCCAGAAACATTTCAGTTGTCATAGGAAAATTGTGAAACAAAATAGGAATCGATTTGATAGTGATCAAAAAGCTTATTCAAGTCTCAGAAGATTGTACACTGTTACTCCTAGAGACTTAGAGCATGTGGAGGAATTAAGGAGAGACCTGAACAGAGGCCTGGAGAGCATTGCGTAGCCAGGGATGCCGGGGAAGCTAAAGCTATGGCGCTTACAGTTTGGACTTCTAACCATGGCTCACGTTGCCATTGACACGATATGACATACCACAAAGTAGAAAAAAAGCAGGCTTTCATGCTAGGAAATGGTTAGAAACGCTAAGCTGTTTGAGTAGCCTGGCTCTATCGGATGGTGGTCCTGTAGCCGCCTTTGGAACAATATGAATTAGTGATAGAACAAATACATAAGAGGAAGCAGAAAGAATCACTAACATATTCAAGGGCCACTGCTGAACTGGGAGAGTGGCCCTTGAATATGTATCTGTAAGGACTTGTGGGGAATACTCCACAAGAATAGGCTTCATTGTTAGGGTAACCTATGACCTACTGTCAACACCTACTAATCATAGCCAGTTGGTATTTGAGGATCCAACATGCCCCCTCTGTGGAAAGACAGCTAACTTCAAACACATTATGTCTGGGTGCAAGACTAGCCTTAAGGAAGATATACCTGACAACACAATCAGTTACTAAAGTGCTTGGCCGCAGCCATAGAGCATAAGTGCTCAATAGCTAATGACCTGCTCACTGGAGCAGAAGGCGACATGCACCACATTTGCTTTGTCAAGAAGGGAGTTCCAAGAAGGCAGTTAAGTCAGGCAAAACAAAGTTCAGGGCAGCTGAGACAAGTACTAGATTGGAATATTACTGCAGATGTCAGCCAAAAACTGAGAGTACCACCAGAGATTGGACCAATTAATTTAAAACTGGACCATATACCATACAAATGTTACAAATGTTGGTGCAACAAACAGCAAACGGTGTACCTCGCAGCATCAACAGTCTCATGGGAAGAAGCGATAGATATGCAAAAAATAATTGCTCCACTATAGCGAATTAGCGGCGAGGTACAACTGTGGAAATTGGATGCCGAGGACTTCAGGCAATGTTAACTAACTACTTAAGAAAATAGGGATCTGCGGCAAAAAATTTAATCAGACCATAAAAGCTGTGTTAGATGTAGCAGTAAGAAATAGCAAGTGACTAGTGGCTGCAAAGGAAGGATCCAATATGGCCATAAGAGTAGAGAACATCATGTCAAAAAACCAAAGTAAGTGATTACATTTCTTGAGTTTATTGAAGTAAGTGAGTAACTGCGCTCTCCCAGAGGATTCTATGTCATGTAGTAAAGTTTATACTGTAAAATGTTTCAATCCATTGAATCTGCATTACGGGAGTATGCAGATTATA
>JAVQJS010080042.1:0-10449 GCA_036024795.1 Galaxias rostratus
CACACACACACACACAACCTATCTTGTTATATTCTATTAAAATGTCTGCATTAGCGTTAGGTGTCGAAGAGACACAAGAATTTCATTGCATACTTTTGCCTCTGTAAACGTTATGCACATGACAATAAAAAAACCTTGAACCTTGAACCTTAAGAACCGTTATTACGCGGTGACCAACCTGATGGGAGAGTTTGGCTGCCGCAGCTGCTAACCCGGTTTCTATGGACGCCACTCGGGCTCCCTCTCTCGCCGGCCGTTCGTGGCGAGGAACGGAGGGTCCTACCCGCGCTGCCAAAGGACAAACACACAGGCACCACTTAGCATACATTGCCCCTTCAGATATCAATGGGGGAACGGTGCGCGGTCCTTCGCTAGTCATTAAAGGGTTAACGGTACCTGTCGGGCTGTACGGCGTGTCGTCAGAGGTTTTTCTTTTCTTTGACCTGGACTTGAATATGGGATTATCCTCTTCGGACTCCAGCGAAGGATAAACTGCGATAAACCAAAACGGTTGGTTGAAGACCACGTTTCTTAACGGGGCGTGAGGCAGGAACAACCGTAGCTGCATACGGCGCCCTTCCTTGCATTAGTGCTGTGCCTTTTTTCCAGTCAGAAATGTTCCCAAAAGGAAACTCACAAAACTCAAACAAATGCATATAAACACATTGTATCACTTAAAAGGCCAAACGCTGCATTGAAGTGCGCGTTTCACTTGTATTAGGTTTCCTCAAAATTGACGTGAATGTTTTCCTGAGAGGGTAGAGGCATGCAGGCCAGATGTGACAGCTGTTCACTGCCCCCTCTCTGCCTGCTTGCAGCTACCCGCTTTGAACACAACCATTTAAGTGCATGCACTTTACTTTCCGATAATTAGATGATCAAGATAAAAAATGACCTGTTTACAAAAGAGGGAAAGTGTTCATTGAGTGCTTGTGTTTGATAAAACGCAACCAGCATGGTGTAAGTTCAGACTAAGAATGTTCGTGCTAGTAAGGACTAATTAGCTATTCCATCCCCCCTAGAAAAAACATTTAAAACAACAATTCTTAACTTGTGTAAATGGGATATTAACAGGCAGGAGGGTCAAAATTGCTGTTTTTGGATGGAGTTCACAAAGACCTCGTTGCTATAAGAAATAGCAGATTGTAGCAACACTAATGGGCGGGTTTGGAAAGCACGTCCAATGAAGTAAACACAAATCCTGTCATCTGCTCCTAACAAACACTTCCTGATCGCATTCTGAATTACAGACCGCCACGTTTACATTACCGAGGTCAATCTATTTCCCAAAAACACCTGTTGTTTTCAGCAAAAAGCACAACGGCACAAAGCATGCGTGACACACACAGGCGCGAGTGCCGCGAGCGTGTTTTCGTACCGTAGTCAGAATCCTTGAAGCAAGCGTCCATGTGATCCTGGTCGTCGTCGAAGTCCATGCTGTCGATGCTGCTGCTTTTCCTGTTCTTTTTGGGGAGGCGTTTGTTGGGCCGCTTGCCGTTGCTGCCGCCGCCGCCACAGCTCGCCCCGGCGGCCTTCTTGCCGGCCTGCGCGCCGTGCGAGTTGTTTTTGGACTGGCTGTGGTTCTTGGACTGGCTGTTGCTCCACGAGGGTTGCATGCTGTCCGAAGAGGACAGGTTCGCCATGGACAACATCCCCTGGATGGCCTCCTGTGTGCTGGGGGATGCAGGTGGCTGACTGTAAGTATGTCAATAAAAAATACACAATACGTACACATTACACACCCATCAATAAGCCAGCGACCAATCAGATAGATTGATAGGATGACGCAACTTGGGTCTGTCGCCGTTGGCAGCAACTGCGGGACCGACGGTCACATTGCTTTGCCTTAATACCATGGCTTTTAAATCAGTGAAACTTTCTCCTTCCTTAGTCGTATATTTATTTTTATTTGTCTGTTAAACTGGGTTTAGTGCTTCATTGTGTCGTTGTATGGCTTGTTCTTTTACCATCTTGTTTATACAGCATTTTGGTCGACTGTTGTTTTTTTAAATGAGCTTTATAAATACATCTGACATTGACGTTACAAAACCCCCCTATGAGAACGATTCACATGGTCAAGACTGCCATCTATTAAGTCATTAACCAGTGAGCTGAAACACTAAGAAAAGTGCCTGTTGAATGTGGTTATAATCGACTATGGTTATTGCCTTGTTAGAGCCTGTTTAATGTGGTTATAAGTGCCTATGGTTAACCCCCCCCCCCCCCACACACACATAGGGCAATAACAGGGTTATATGTCAGTCATCAAAGCAAGACAATTATTTAGGAAATTAACACATTTAACTAATATGTTCTTTTCCTTCCCCTTGTTTTCATTCATTTCAAGCTTTCAATGTGGTGGAAACAGACCATCAAGAGCCGCGCAAAACAACAAACAGCGACAGGAGAGCGCGTAGCCCCTCGGGCTGTGGCTACATTTGACAAATGAATTGTAAAGGGGATCAAATGAACACTAAGCTAATACAGAACTGCTGACATACTTTTATTAAACTGCTACTATAAACAGGCATTCATTTAAAATTATTGCATTTATTTTATTATTTCTCTACACAGGTTACATGCTGTTTTTTATCCAGTGTATAGAGTTATATAGGATATTGATCAGCACAAAATTGACTAATGCATGCCTTTATTTGGAATACACTTCGAGATCTATTGAGGCCTCTTTTGATTATGCTTTATGTTTTATTGAATAATGTGAATTGATAACGTTTACAAAAGGAGGTGCTTTGGGCTGGATAAAATGTTAATCATAACCTAATGGTTTATTACTGTACCTGTTTGCGTTGTAGTCGATCCCTCCCACTTGTTTGCTTGCTTGTAAGAGGTCAAGAATTCCAGCGGCGCTGGTTCCCTTTTTCTTGACCTTTGAGTTTCGACCTTTGACCTCCGGCTTTGCTTCGGTGTCTATATGAAGGGACTCTTCGTCTGAGGAATCCAACTTCTGACGGAGGTAAGAGACACACAAATAACTCAATCGTTCCAGTCAACGTGTCGTTTCCTCCTCAAAACATAAGCGGGGAAGCTTTTTTGAACAGGTCTGAGTGGGGGCGTTTGAGATTGCTGTACATCGTAAGCGAGCGGTCCACCAAGGCCACTACAGGGCCTCCCAGAACCTTTCAGTTAGTAACCATATGAACATCTGGTGGAACTCTGCTCGTTGCCGTTCCTTGATTCAAACCACAAATATTTCCCTCATCAGTTTGTGGGACGCCTTGGCCGAAATTGGTGCTTTCTCATTTTGATTAGCACTGTGTTGTTTTAAGACGAAACATTACAATAGAATTGCAGCATGCTCCCAGTATTTCTATTAGTACAAAGAGTGCGCAGTTGGCACCTTGTGATCTTTGGTGGTACATGACAGATTCTTAAATATGATCAAGTTAATTAAATAATTTCAGGAGAAATAGAACCAAAAGCATATTGTTAAAATAATCCATTTGGTAATATTATCATGGGGAAAAGAAAATTGTATTCCAGTAAGACAGAAGATATATGGGCTGATTAGAATATTGTAATTGTATTATTAAGATACGTTGTGATAGGATACTATACGTTGATGGAAATGCACTCACCTTGGGGGCTAAAGGTTGGAGCTTTGGTTTTTTGGATGGCTGAATGGGTTCTTTGATGTTAGACAAGACTGGGGAAATTAACAGAAATAATCATGGGCACCATTTGGCACCATGCATTCTAAAGCCTTATAATCCTTAATCATACCATGTTCCGTTAAGTTGATGTCAAAATATGGACCGCAATCCTGTCTTAAATGAAGATGCAAATCGATGGCCGCAGACACAAAACCCAATTCATAATATGCTTTAAGTTTTGTTGGTGCAGTAGCAGTCTGACAATATTGACGTAATGCAGCTCTCAACTCTGGATTACAAAAAGATGATTGATCTTTATATATTCAATAATCTTTGATTATTCTTCACAAAGGCATACATCTTTCTTCAACAAAAAGAAAAACATACGGAACTACTGCTTTTCTAGATTTGACATCGGGAGATCAGCCAATGCATTCAGAGTAAAAACTACCCCCCGTTGGGAACGTCCGGTCGCTCGCGGTTCGGTTTTACGACTCACACGAAAGGTCTCTTTTGACGGCGTTCTTTTTCCTCCGGATTGGGAACTCGTCGATCTTCAACTCCCCTTCATCCGAGACGTATTCATATTCGTCCCTCACCGGCTTGGCTTTGTCTTCTCTTAAGTTCTGTAACGAGCCGAACACGCTCGAGTTGCTCTGGGGTTTCAGCGTCTTGGAGCTGAAACGGGGAATCACATAGACAATGAGACAGACTTGGCCAGTATAAAATAATTAACCCCAGTGGAAAATGATTACATTAGGGCTAAATGACACGGTGATTAAAAAAAGAATAAAAATAAGATACCATCATCCGGCATGTTTAATATCATTTATTTTAATGAGTTATTCCACAGTCGATCATTTAATTTAAATAACCAACTGCCACCACACTTACCCGAGTAGTTTCTTGTGTGACATAGTGAAAGCAAATTTGTCTTTGTTGCTAGACAGTGGCGTTCGTTCAGATTTGCTACGTTCCTCTTCCATTTTCAGCAGGGAATCGGGCTTGCTGTTCTGTAAATTCAGAAGGGACGGGAGAGAAACGCGGTGGCGCAGGAACAGGGTGAGCGAATGGTTGTGAAGTCACTATTCTGTTACCAGACGAAATACAATACAGAAAGGGTTTTTGACACAGTCAACAGTGAACAAAAAGGATAAAGATAGATAGACCTGGGGTAAAGATCTCAGAGTAGCCTATATATATCTGTAAATGCTCGGGCTAATACTAAGGCGCACTTGGATTAAGATCTATGGAGTCACTACAAGCATTCCAAAGCAGTTTGGCTTTAATGTTTTTCATAAAACAACAAAAAAAGCTTTATAATAGCTTCCGTTCAAAGGAACTAAGCTGTCTCCCCATGTTATTAAGCAATAACGGCTTAACAAACCTCTTTAGAAAAAAAAGGATCATATGTGAATACTTAAGTTGAATGATGTCGACATAATTTAATTCCATTAGGTAAACTTTGGTAGGGGGATTTTTTTTGTTTGTTTGTTTGATGAGCTCCAAGCCGAAATTGTTTTAAAAGAGCACCAGTATTATTTTTGGCTGATTGCTTTGAAGTTGAAGTGCGTCTATCGCTTTGTTGGAATCCTTCTGAATACTTTTGTTCAATCAATATACTATTCAAGCTTTCACACCGACCTGCACTTCAGTCAGAGAAGACGGTGCCTCCTCCACACCAAATGTTTTTCAAAATCCGACCGATCCTTCTACAGTTTACTTGATTTATTCCACCAGCGACATCTTCGACTAAACCACGCTGGAACCGTTTAAACCAACATTTCTTAAGCGTACCTTGTATTTCCATTTCGCTTCCGTTTGCTTCTTGTTCTGCTCCCGCATGTCAAACTTCTCCATGTTGTTTTGCTTCGCCGTCTCTTTCTCTGACATGCTGAGAACATTCTTAGCGGCCTAAAAACCGAACATCACATCGTTATCTCATTGATGAGAGCGACGATTAACAAACAAAGACGCACGTCAGGCGGTTAATATTTCTATTTATAAGTGTATGGGGGAAAAAAAAAAACTTTACGGAGCAGAGTGATCTGACCTTTCCCTTTTTCGGCTGATCCATTTTACTCAGTATATCTTTTGCATGAGACTCGAGAGCCGCAAAGCTGGAGGGCTTTTGAGGAGGTGAAGTCTCCTTCGCTTTCTTCCCTTTCTTGTTCCCTCCGTCCTTCACTTTAGGCACCTTGGGAGGTTTCGGCTCCTTGGCCATCTTAGGTGGCTTCGACGGTTTCGGCGCTTTGGCGGCTTTCTTCCTGGCGGGCTTGTCCCTGGAGGGCGGGGGCACGTCGGCGGGGGAGACGGGCTCCTCGGGCTCCGAGTGGGTCGAAGGTGGCTCCTCCACCGGTACCTTGGTGCTGGGCTCACTTTTAATGGCTTTCGTTGCATTCTGGGAAAAGAAGTCAACCGCGTGCTTTCGTTACGAATCAACCGTGTGTTGTCGTGCTATTACACGGTCTTGAGGAAATGACAGCATGCTAAGACAATTGTTTTTTTTTTATGAGGTCTTACTTGGAGGAACAGACAATGAACTACTCATAACACTTATGAGTAGTAAACCAAATGAACTACTGTATGTCTTTTTGCAGCTCGAATGCTCGTCCACGCATGCACACATACACAGCATGAATTGGCAACGGGTCTCTGCAAGTCTACCAAAAGACAAGAGGGGCCTCACCTCTGATGCTCTGATCTCTTTGGCGAGATCCTTGATGAGCTGCGTGGGCTTCATGTTCTCCGGAAGCTCGTCCTCGTGTTCTAGAAGGGCCTTCAACGGAAGCGGAGTGTAACCCGGTTCAAAAAATGCACACATCAAAAAACCGTTATTACAGACCCCTGGGAAGTATTGATAGACTATTCATCACTTGTTTACATGATTATAATTACAATGATTATAGAAGTTACCTGTTTTTTCGTCCACGCTCTGAAAGCCCCGTTGATGATTTTGGCACCGTGAATCAGGTAGGGAGCTGGTTGCTTATTTTGTTTGTGTAAACCTATAGAGAAGCAAAAAACGAATACACCTTACACCTAGCTTCCATTGTAATATGTAGCCATCTTCATAAAAAGTCACATTTGAATTTTTTTTCGTTTACGGTTCATCTAGTGAAGAACCAAAACAGGTGAGTCAATCACTGTTCGAAGATTGTATTGATGTGGCCAACAAAGAGCAAACACAGCACAGACAGCAAGGGCAGAGTGTACAATGTTATAATAAGACGAATTATAAAGCAATACATTGGGTTCCCCTGGAAGTTAAAATAAATGTCTGCAGTGTTACTCTTTGGCAATCCCTCTATAAAACACAATTCGGGGAGGAAAATATAAACAGTTTCCCCCAGATTCATCAGAGTCTTGTAAAGTGGTGATGCTTGCTTCTGTCAATCAATGTCAATATCTCTACTGGATAAATTTGACTTAAACACTTTGCACCTTGTTAACCTGTCGACATTCTGGAGATTTTGTTCGACTTCTTCTCAACATAATGCTTAACGCCTTAAGGCAATTGGAGTTTACAAATTGTACAATGTACAAAAGGTCCACAGAAATTGAAACGTATCGTGGTTGATGATGCAACTAACCGGATGCACACCAACTTCAACATGAATAATATTACAGGCTATATAATAAACAGGTTAATCTGTTCCCAAAAAAAAAAAGATTTACCTTTAAATCGCTCCAGAAGATGTCGCCCCACATACCAGCAGGCAGTCTCAAAGTTGGGAAAGGGAGTGAGGCTGTTTACATTTAACCGTCTCTCTACTTCATAAGCTCTGCAGGGGGGTGGGGGGGGATTTAACAAAGCACAAGTTAAATAATTGGATGCAAATGCATTTCGGTATCACGTCGAATTCTAAACACCTCCTTTTGATTTGAGTCTCCCTAAAGTACATCAAACCACAAGGGAAGTAAAGGGAATCTGTACGCGAGCAAGTCCAAGGCAAAGCTTTCGAGATCGCTCGAACGCCGCCCTGATCGATGCAGCGCTATGGGCGTCGTGTCGGCCTGATGCATGACTAACGAATGAATGGGGGACGGTTAACGGAGGTCAACACTTGGAGGGGAAAGGCTGAACAAACACGTTGGGCCCACACCTCATTTGCATTTCCACGCTCAGGTTGTGAACGAAGTGGCCAGAGAAGGCCAGGCAATCCACAGGAGTAAGTATTGCATTGATCCAACCTAAAAAAAAACAAGACAGGCATAGTTGTCAATGCAGTAGACAAATAAACTGAGAAATAACATATTCTTACATATATATATATATATATATATATATATATATATATATGTATAGAACATACACTCAAACCAATTAGCACATAGATTTGTATTATATACAAAATACTTCATTGACACAAATTTGATCCTTGATCCTTAATCCTTGACCCTTAACGAAACAAATAATAAACGTCTCTCTTTAACTGACAACACAGACACGCACAACACAGCAGGCGTAGAGAGTTCCGTTCTGACCTGAAGGTATAAACAGAGTCTGTCCCTGCTTGAGCGTGCACTTGTAACACTTGTCCACCTGGTCGGCGAAGAACATCTCACTGTGATTGGATGACGACCGCCAGCGCTCGTAGAGAGACAGGTTGGCAGAGGTCGGCTTGATCAAGAAGAATATCTTCTCTCCCTGAAAATAGGGAAATAAAAAACATGGAGGACATGGATGGTGAGAATTACACCACTGTTTTTATTTTGTAGTTTGAATTCCTGTGATGAGCTAAAAGGCTGTCTAGAGAGAAGGTCATTGCCAACACCTTCACGAAACAAGACACACAACCAATCATTTGTATTGTTATTTATCATTCATATATAATCTTTGATGTACCTTCAGAACATGGTACCAGGCAGAGGCTCCCCCACACTCAATGTGGAAGTCTGTGTAGCTGTCCTTCACACAGATGAGACAGTACTTGGTGACTTTGGGCTTCCCGAGGAGAGCATCGTCAGGCCAGTAGTTCTGCACCCAGGACAACTTCCTGACAATCTGTGGACTCTCCACTATACTGTCCATTCTTTAAAAACAAAACAAAACAAAAACATTATTAAAGATCTAAAAACACACTCAACTTTAAGGCTTTCTGTAATTAAAAAGTTAACACGTGATTTGAAAGAGGCTATTTTCGTACCTTGTGTCTGAGAACTCCAGATTGATCACATTTAATACTTTCTTTCTGTTTGTGCTATAGTAGAAATCGACAAACTCCTTAAGTTTCATCTTGCTATTCGTCTGCTTGGTGACTTCAACAACGTCGACACCAACATCTGGACCTATGAAACAATACCATGAATCGTTACTTAAACGCATGGTTATTGTTGTTTTCATCTCATACATTTTTGGCATGTGTATACCTCATTTACAAAGTTGGTTATTTGTTTTTACACACCAATTGTTTATTTTTTATCATATCCAAAATATTGGGAATAAACCAACTTAAATAAATGGACAAAATACCGCCTATAACAAAGAGACAACATGCTATGTTGTTCAGAAAGATAAAATATGGTTTAAGTTCTTCTACTTGGCAAGGGGTAAAGAAGATAATGAATTTGGCTACACTTCCAAAAGAGAAACGTGCTCAATACGACGTTAAGGCATGGGAAGAAGACGAAAGGAAGAGTCCATACCGACATAATTTTCCACGTCGCTGATGTAAAAAGAAGGAGCAGGCATGGCCATGCCGAGGCCATCTTTTTTAATTACAAAAATAGGGTCACTGAACCCATTCTCCTCCAAGTAGTCCATCGTCAACTGACTGCCAGACAGCTTTACAACAATATCATCAGCACTAAAAAACAAAACAACAACAAACTATATTAAACTCATAATATAAGTAATAATTTTCCAATTATTTTACAGACTATTATGTGTGGCACATACTGATAGTAGACAACAGTAATGTGGGATATATATTTCATTTAGTAGCTACTTCAATTTGTTTGCTTCAAACACAATAGGAGAGCACCACCTAGTGAGACTTTGGTAAAGTACAAATGCGGGGGGTTACTAACTCTAACTAGTTCAAACTAGTATTTGACCTATTGTCCAACCTTAATTTGTAAAAACAAATATCTTGTAAAATCACAAACAGGTTAAAGGAACGACGGATGGTTTCAGGCAGGTGACTAAACTAATCAAACATAAAGGCCTGATTTAAAAAAAAAATATATATATATATTAATAGTTTGTGTCTTTCTATTGATATGCAGTTTTCTTTAAGGTAATACATTGATTTTTTATAGGTTGAACTGTTTATTATGCAGGAAATAAATAAATGTAGTATTGCAAAGAATGTCTATAAAAATAAATTACTTAAAGTGGGCTGTCCGTGACATCTTTAATGAGGTTCACATCTTAGGTCTCAGGTCATCTTAGGTTTCTTTTTACATGGGATATTTACCTGGGAAAAGTCCTACTTCGAAGCTCCTTAATGAATACCTGGCTGCCATTGTGCACCGCTTTGACATCGGTGCTTTGCCCTGTGTCGTGCTTGTTCCAGTTCTTTTTCTTTTTCACTGAATAAATATTAGATTACCATCAGTATGTTACAATAAAATTAACACGTACACATATGCAGCTATGAGTTTCATTATCACTTCTATAAAGTGCAGACACACGTAGATGAAGACAGGGAGCAACATATGCCGTCCCAAACCTTCAACAAAAGAATTTGAATTTGACTTACTTGTGGATTTCCCATGAGCCTTTTCACAGTTCGGACAGTGATACACATCAATGTCTGGAGCATCGTCCTCATCCACTCCAACACATCTTATAAAAAATCACAAAGAAAATGTATAATATTATTATTTTACA
>JAVQJS010080054.1:0-20339 GCA_036024795.1 Galaxias rostratus
GTGTGTGTGTGTGTGTGTGTGTTTATGTGTGTGCTCTGTGAGTGTGTGTGTGTGTGTGTGTGTGTGTGTGTGTGTGTTTATGTGTGTGTGTTTATTTGTAAGGGGTTGTTGAATGACACGCTCAGGAGGCCAATACTTCCCAGACCATGACATCCTGTCTCAGTTTTTTACAAACATGGCTTTGTCTTGCCGGTTTGTCATCGGCAGGTTTCTATCAATGTCACTGCATTCCACCAGACCGATAGAACAATAGGAAACGTTTGAATCCAATGGAAAGTATGACAGACGATCAGATCTGAACTCTCCATGAGGCTCTTCACCCCATCGTTTCCTCGCCAACTGGTTGTTTGCTTGTTTGACTTCCAGGGAAAGTTTGAAAATGTGACCGAGATGCTTCATTGAACTCTTTGAATGTGCTGACACCAACACTTTATGTTTCCACATGTAAATGCTTTCCATATTAGTTTCATCATTGTTTCCTGGTCTTTTGCTACATAAATGCATATATGGTGAAGCGTTTTTAATGTTTTTGTTCATCACATGTGTTTCAACACAAAACATATCTCTGTCAATTAAAATGACCTGGACCTTCAATATTCATAAAGCATAATGAAAGGAGAAAAGCCCAAATATGCAGCACTGGATACTTGACAACATACCAAGTCTGACCTAATTTTGTAGTACGCGTGTTTAAAGCCAAGGGGGATAGATCGAATGGCATCTGCCTGCATGTCTCCAATAGCTGTCCACTTTCTTGATAGAGAGAGAAAAGAAAAACAACGTTATCTGCTTGACCTGTCGCTCTAACTCTAACTTCCCGCTCATTTTCTTCTTCTGCCTGTTGTGAGTTTCTCTTCTAACTCTCAGATTGACGAAAGTCGCCAGTGTCCTTCTAACGTAACTGCCTCTACAAGGAGCTGAACTAAAACGCTCCCGGAAAGTGTTGCAGAGTTCAACGTCTCTCGAAGGTGGCAGTCGTAATACACATGGGTCACAGATGCACTTTACTGCCTTTCTAATGCTGGGGGGGGGGGGGGTTTGAACTGCTAACTGCTAGCAGGTGCTGCTGGTTTTCGTTGCCTTTGGCCAGTTGCCCAGTGTTGCTGCCCTCTCCCACCCTCGCTCAGGTTCAGTGGACCAGCCGGGCACAATGGGCCAGCT
This sequence comes from Galaxias rostratus, assembly GCA_036024795.1. Classification (NCBI taxonomy): domain Eukaryota; kingdom Metazoa; phylum Chordata; class Actinopteri; order Galaxiiformes; family Galaxiidae; genus Galaxias; species Galaxias rostratus. Next base: position 1,162 of record JAVQJS010080054.1, read on the forward strand.
CCCACCCCGAGACCTTATCGCTTCTCACGGCCGCCTGTTTAAACAGAAAGGGCTTAGCTGTGCTTCACGTTTCCACCCACAAGGTTCTGTTTCTCTACAGACCGGTGACATCATGGTCTGAGAACCAGAAACAGGGGTTGGAATTCTCATGTGTGATACCCTCATAAGGACATTTAGCCATTTTTAGGTAGCGTACAACAGGCCCAAGGGAAGATGGTATTTTTTCTCCCTAGCAATATTTTCTCCCTAGTAATATGTGTGATACTACCATTTTTAACTGCCTGCACTCAGTGCTTTAATGTAAAAATATTTTTATTTTATATTACAATAATTTCAACAGAATAATTGCTTATTAAGAAACAAAATGTCTAATGGACCTCTTGCCCATGCAGAGAATATTAACAGGAAGGTACAAATGAAGTCCACTGTCCGTACATTTCAATTCAAGACTAAAATTAATTAGTAATTTCAATGTTTATATCCTATCTGACCTGCAATCACAAAGTTTTAAGATATTAAGACCAATGAGACCTGTTTTTATTCCAGACATTGATGAATGCGAGGCCAACTCCCACCAGTGCAACCCCACCCAGGTGTGTATCAACACAGCAGGCGGATACACCTGCTCCTGTACAGAGGGCTACTGGCTAGTGGCTGGACACTGCCAAGGTAGATGCGTTGATGGACTCACACGCTCTTATCTCAGTCTTGCCTTGTCAGACGCAAAATATTCGCGTTTCCTCCTTAACCCTGTTAATGTCTCCTGCTTCTGGTTTCTCTTTGACCAGATATTGACGAGTGTCGGTATGGTTACTGCCAGCAGCTATGTGCCAATGTTCCAGGCTCCTACTCCTGCTCATGTAACTCAGGTTTCCTCCTCAACACAGACAGCAGGACTTGTCAAGGTACCAACATAATCACACAGTGTACAGAAATAAGACACTTGTCTTTCGGATCCTAAAACATAGCGCACACATTATTTGATTTTATCTTGACCTGTTTTTTTTACAATATTAATTCCTGAACTTTGACCCTAGATGTGGATGAGTGTGAGGATGAACCGTGCACTCATGGCTGCTTCAACACATACGGCTCCTATATGTGCAACTGTGATGAAGGATTTGAGCTGGCTGCAGATGGGACAACCTGCATTGGTAAAGTCTGTTTAAGATGATTTGGGATTTATGAGATTTACAATCATCTTGATTCACGCAAGTTTTTGTCTTCACCCACCGTTTTCTCAATGACTATTAGTCACAGTGTTTTTAGCGTTACGTTCAAAGTTCAAAGTTCAACAAGGCATCGTGGCCAAAGTCATTCATAGCAAAAAACGTCTGTATTAATGATCTGCTTTTTGGATCCCGTAGACCTGGACGAGTGCAGCTTTTCAGAGTTTTTGTGTCAGCACACATGTTTAAATACTCCCGGGTCTTTCTCCTGCATTTGTCCACCTGGCTACTATGTATTTGAGGATGGCAGGAGTTGTGAAGGTGATTATGCCGTTACAATTTGCCAATATACAACATTACAGTCATTATGCTCTTTATTATGTGTTGTTATCCTCAAGAGCGTTTACATTCATTGCTAGGATTTTGAATATTGTGGCAGTTCTCTTTTTCTTTTAAGTATGGTGTTAATATGTTTGATATTTTAGGCATTGTTGATGATGATTTGATGATTTGATGATTATGTTTTAACTGACTTTAATTGTTGTGTCTTTGATTTTAAAGATGACAATGAATGTGAAACTGGTAACAACACCTGTACAACAGCACAAGTATGTTTCAATTTCCAGGGAGGCTATACATGCCTGGATCCTTTACAATGTAACCCACCTTATATCGAAGTCAGTGACAAGTAAGTATCCTACCACCTCTTTGTTATTTGTTGTCCCCGTTGTTGATCAGAAGCAGTGATAGTAAGAGTAATCGTGTGCGTGCTCATACTTTGATATTTGAGATAGTATAGTCTGATTGATATTGAGAACAAACTGAATGCTTATAAGCAGAAATAAACATAGACTTAGGATTAGAACTTAGAACATAGACAAAACAGAATTCGAAATAAAAGTACATCATATGAGCTTCTACAAGATGTGTTCCCTCTTAAGTGCATATAATAATAATAATAATAATAATAATACATTATATTTATAAAGCGCTTTTCAAAACACTCAAAGCCGCTGTACAAAGTTAACAAAAATAAAGCAACACCTTAGTGTTAACGTTCCTCTACGTTCTTCTTCACGCCAGTCAGTGCATGTGTACTGCCGAGAACCCTGCTTGCAGAGACAGACCGTTCACCATCCTCTACCGACACATGGACCTGTCCTCGGGGCGGACCGTGCCTGCAGACATTTTTCAGATGCAGGCCACCACTCGCTACCCGGGGGCTTTTTATATCTTCCAGATAAAGTCAGGAAATGATGGAAGAGAATTCTATATGAGGGTGAGTGCGTAGTTAGGGACTCCCTGAGTTGTACGTTAATGTCATTGTTTTTCTAAATTCCCTCACAGAATTGAAACAATTTAACATTTTACAATCGGAAAATCTTAAATCTGAAAAAATACAGATGCTATCTCGGAGGAAATTTAAAATAATTATATTCCAATTGGGATTGTGTCAGTGAAATAGCGTATTTATCATATCGATAAAAACAGCCTTCAACATAATAAATGCAATAGAAATGCAACTTATTGCTCACATCTGTTGTGCTGCGGAAGGCTGCAGGTGGGATTTTTGGCCGTTAGAGGGTGCTGTAAGAGTGCAAAATGCGTGATGAAGTTGGGTCATTGAATAAGTGAGACTTATCGTCTGTACTTTTTATGTCTATACTTTTTCTCCTCTCAGTTTCAATATGTGCAAAGAGACTAAATACCTCTGCGTTATATATTTTTGTCTCTTTCTTTCTCTCTCTTTTTTACAGCAAACTAGTAACGTGAGTGCGACATTGGTCTTATCACGTCCCATCAAGGGCCCTAAAGTAGTGATCTTAGACTTGGAAATGGTCACGGTCAACAACGTCATCAACTTCCGTGGCAGTTCTATCATTCGACTGACAATATACGTATCCGAGCATCCGTTCTGAGACTGCCTGTGCGACGGTGTTTTACGACCAGGAAGGACATCAAGTGTCCTACTATTTAGACTAACAACATCTTTCAGCTGGCATCAACGCTTGCACCTAAACAGATTGTTTGAACAAATTATTAGTGTTTTAAAATACCACCTTGTCATCAATGTTGACTATGATCTGTTTGGATGAGTTCAAGACCATTGCGGTTTTTGTGCCACAGTCCCAAAACCATCTTTTGTTTGGACTGTAACTGACTGTTTTCATGGACACTGTAACATGTTGGACTTTCTACTCGGAAGGATATTTATAGGGTCAAGACTAAATTGATGTTGTCCTCAGATTTTTAACAATGATTTGAAAATGACTTTGTTGAAAGCAGTGTCCATTTGTCCCTTAAACGTCCCAGAAGTGCCTTTATTTTTCCTTGCACAGAGTTCTGTTTGCCCTTGATGTGTCAACATAATTATTCATATCTTTGTTCAATCTTTTTCCGTCTCGTAAAATGTGAAAGTGATTGTGTAGTATAACATCATGTGACAATTGTCTAAAATGGAGCCTTAATTAATTGTACCTGAACCATCAACATACTTTTTAAGCCAACAAAGGAATTTCTTTATTTTATGAGTCAAGGGAGAAAGCCTTGCCGTGATGCCTCTACATAGCTATTAAACTATACATTCTTCAGTTTGTCTTGACCGATTCAGATTCAGCTAATTTAAAATCTCTTTTTGTTTGCTGGAAATTCATTGATTGATATAGATGTGCACACTGGTATAACGCTAAACATGTTCTATGTAAGCCATATAAAAACAACTTTCTGGTACTTCCATTATTTTTTATTTGAAACAGTTTTTTCACATCGATGGTGGGAATTTGTAAGAGAGCCTGGTCTGTGAAATAAAGACGTTCTAGACCTGAAATATGTTTGATAAAAGTTTATTAAAATCGTATATATTATTATGTAATCTTAATTTTTTTCCATACACAAAATATTTTGTTGATCGAAAGGGGACACCAAAGTAGCCTGTACTAGTACTGTAAACTCTGGAATGTCGCTCCTACGGTTTTCTGAAAAGGGAGCGCTCTCTACATTGGCAATTCTGCATCGGAGAAAGAGAGAGAGAGAGAGAGAGAGAGAGAGAGAGAGAGAGAGAGAAGGAGGGTTATATTGGAAGTGTCGTGAAAGGGATATTCCACTTATACCAGCCCCTTATTTGCTGTGGGGACGCTGGAGGCACACTTTAAAGATTTACTTTTTTGTTAGCCAACGTGTCCTTCTAATCAACATACTTTTGGAAAGGTACAGTGTTATATTTTGAAGTCGAACAACAATTGAGGCGTTGCTACTGTAAGTTGTAGAATCGAATTTTGTTGGAGAAAAATATTTATTAAATCTAGGCTAAGAACTTTCTATTTAGTTTAATGGTGTTTACAATCAGAATCGTAACAGTCTTCCGTTGTGTTCAGTTCGACTGTGCCAGGAGAGGTATTTTGATAAGTTGGCCATTGCACTCTAAATATTTATACTTTTTTTTAGAATGGCTATGGAATGCATAAAAAACTGCTGCAAAAGCTTTATGGTCAAAGAGAAGCCCGATGCACCAGGTGAACCTTTGCTGTTTATAATAATAATGACAAATTATTTAATTTATCTCAGCAACTTAATAAACGTATTGAACATGATAATCACATGATGACCAAGCATTCTTGACAATGTATATGTGAACCTTAAATTTCATCTCCAAAAACCTTAATTGATGGTTATAGATTGGTCACAATTTGTGGGCTTCACCAAGGGACCCTTGTTATTGAAATGAAAAATCCTTTGGGGTTTACTTTTTTCATGGATTTTCTTCTCTTTGGAAGTTATCAAGATACCCCCTACCAACGCAGTACTCCAAGGAGGGGATGTGCGGAAGGGGGTTTCCGAGGACTACCTCTTGTCCAAGCTTCCTCCAGATGGGAGAGTCGTACCCTTCATCCTGCCTACCTTCAAGCCCTCTTACATCCAACCGAGAGGCGCCATCTACCCGCCTTTCCAATCGGGCGCACAGAGTAGGAGCTCAGTACATTAGAATGGCAGACTGTGGTTCTAGACTGTGGTAGTCTCTGAAAATGATTGACAGTGTTTCTTTATTTATTCTGCTATTGAGAGCAAGTTATACAGTCAGTATTTTATTTTGCAGATAGACAGAGGAAATACCTCATACGAATGAATACCTCAGTGCATGTTTGCATTCACTTATCTTAAGATGTTATTGAATTGAGCCTTTACTTTAAAACAATATAGCTGCATTGTTGAAATATCTATTATGTCTGTCACTTCACTAAAATATAGGCTCAGCCAGGAATACGTATGCAGAGAGAAAGGCTGAGCTTGTGGGAAGCAACGTCTGTGATATTTACAATCCAGACTGTAACATTCAGCATGGTCAAGTTCAGGAATCCACCCCCTCTGTGACCGGCCGCAGTAACCTGTCCAAAACCAAGACTTCATGTCCCCGTGACTCAGGTAGGTTTTTTCGGCGATGGAATGCAAGAACTTTAGTTATTATTATGTTATCGATTGCCTCTGGATTTTTTTTTTGCCCGTTTTGCTTCTACCTTGTTATGTTTGAGGAAGTTATATATGCCTTATTTGAGGACGAACTTAGCTACCAGTGTTAACATCCCAAATCTATAAGCATCCTGTAAAAATCCCTTGCCTTTATGCAGTGCCTTCAGCAGGCTGGGATCTAAAAAGACAGAGACTGAGCAGCTCTATGTTTGACTTGACTAACCCTCAGGGCCACATGCAGGTAAGTAAGAATGCTCACCATAAATCTGTATCCTTTCACTGGAGAATCCGCTCAAAATCCTATATAAACAAGACCTAATGCCATTCTTTGGGCTGCGCCACCTCCGCTCTCCCTTCAGCTGAGTCTATGTGCGTCACTCGATCCGTACAGTGGTTTCCCTACCTGTTGTGCAATTTGAGTATTTTTTTCATAGAGGGAGAATTGCTTTGTTGATTGTATTGGGAGAAGTTGTAATTAATCAGCCTTACAATGTTGATATCACAAAAGGGAGACGTTTAGGCGATTTGAGCCCAGGGCGGGTTCTATTTATAGTATTATAAGAGATATTGTGTCTACTTATCCTCAAGTCTCCATTAGTTACCATGAATATTTGATAGGCATGCTATGAGCTGTCTTTGTAATGTCTCGCCCAAAGCCGCAATAAACATTACAATCACTACTCACAATGTGATAGGCGTCATCTGAGTAGGTAGAACGCTCAGATATCGTTTTGGAGAGCTAGATTCGATGATGCATGCTGTGATGAATGAACTGCATATTAATTATATATTCATGTGTGTAGTACTGTTTGAAGTGAAGCCAAATGCAATATATTATCCTCTGATCGACAACAAAGTTCTACTCTATTCTGTTCTTTTCTCTTCTGTTCGATTCTATGTTTTAAAGTTCTAGATTCTTCTAGAATCTTCAGTCCTATTTATTGTATGGTTACTGTCTTGCTTACTGTTGATTCCTCCTCAGCGGTTTGACTCAGTATCCAGTGTTCAGAGCAGCACATCCTCAGTGAGCCATTCTATTGAAAGCAGCCGTAGCCTTGGTAACTATTACAATAACACCAACAACTCATCGTTACTCACCAACATTCTTAGATGTTGGAAAGGTTTAATTTCCTAAGTTGTCTTTTCTCAAATCTATCAGTGTATTAATTCAAACCCGTTATCTGTAAACTTATTTCCCTTAATCCTTCATTGCTTCACTCTTTTCCACTAAATTGCCCCCCCTCCATCTGACCTCCACTTCCAATATTCCTTTTCTTCATATCTCCTCCCTTTGTCCCCAGCCTACATTCCCTAGACCTACCCTAACTGTTTGAGTTGGATTGAGTACTGAGATAACTCTACATTGTGCAATTGTGAATAGGCAGAAACTGTAGTTACTTCCAAAATGTTTTACTAAGTAATGTCTTCACATGTATGTGATAGTCATATATATATATTTTTTAATGATGCCACTAATAGAAGACAGTTGGACTAGCACGGTGCCAACAAAGTGTTGTCACATTCACATTTCCCATCTCCTTTTTGTAGAATCCATCACGCTGTCTGGAGACGAGCGTGAGCTGGGAAAAGTGTGTGTCCGGCTGAACTACGAGGAGGCCGTGGAGCAGGTGTGGATCACCCTGGTACAGGTACGGTTACAGGCCCAGAGGAGGGGCCGCTCACTGGAACAAAATGTTTCATTGTGCTTGTGTTACGGTGCTCACCAGAACCTTTGTGTGTTCAGAATCCAGGCCTCTGAAAACTCCCTTTCAATTACTCCTCTCAGCGCTCTATTAAGTTTAGCTCACTAAAGAGAAAAGTGCTTGTTTTTTAAAAAAACTTTCACTTTCATTTAGTTTTTTTTACTGAGATGGCCTTAAAGACAAAATCACTTCTTCATTGCTCCATTTTGAACTGTTGGACTACTGCCCTACTAAAGTAAGCACTTTGCAGGATACTGATTTCTTTCATTTCTCTCTCTCTAGTGTTCAGACCTGAACCTCTCCTCAGAGGCTGTTGAACAGCAGAAGATTAGGTTCAAGGGCATCATCACCTTGCCAAAGCCCATCCAGTTCAAGAGCTCAGCTAAGGCGATAGACCAGGTATGTTAGACCAATGGTTTGCTACACAAAATCTTATATTATAACTTATAATCGTCAATTATTTTAGTATTTACACTACCATTGCATAGTATCAACGCTGTTTAGCTTGTTTACGGCACAAAAGCATGTTAGCTACTTATCTTACAACAATTCCATTCTCATGCTAGCTTTTCTGTTTCTTTAAAAAAACTGTTTGTGAAGACATAAATAAGAAATTTAATAGTGTCTTGTTGCACTGCTCGTCATCACCCAGAGAAAAGGTCAATCTCTAAAACTGCTGATGTGTTCCTCTCCCCTTGGGTATTACCTTTGCTGTTTGACTTCCCCTCAATGGTAGCTTCTGGCACACTTGACTGAATTTCAGAGGTGGCTTTAGAAAAATGTGCGACTGTGAAAACCTATAAATGTTGCACAACAACGCTGAACTTTGTCTGTCTGGAAAAAGTTTCACAAAAAACGTCAATAATTTCTGTATTTGAAAGAAATGTAGCTGCAACATGGACACATCCGTGTATGTACTCTGTAAAAGGAACACCATGCTCATCAACATGTTTCTGACCTGCGTCTTCCTCCCCTGCTGCCCTTTTTTCTTCTCTTAGGACACGGTCTTTATGGAGACCTTTGTGTTTGCGCTACGTCTGCAGCAGCTGCGTGGCAGTGCCCTGGTGCTCCGCTTACAGACCCACCGCCCCAGGAAGCGCACGATGGCCGAGTGCGTCCTGTCTCTGCGCCAGCTGGGCCCCACTGAGACGGAGCACTGGCTGGATCTTAGTCCACCCTCCAAATCCTCGGTGAGTGTTTTTTCTCCCTTCCTTCCCGCAACATAATCGTGTGCCAAAAGGAAAGAGAAAGAGATGCATTGTAAGTCCTAGAATAATATTGATTTAAATTGTTTGAACAATTTAGGGGATTTTGCGAATATGCCATAAAGTGCTGCACATGATCTGCCTCGGTTGGCTTGCTCTTTTATTTACCTAGTTTTCAGGACAGTCTCAAGAGGAAGTATCGTGGGAAAAGCACAGACCTTTACAACTCATTTTCTGTCACCGCGTTTATAACGTGTTTGTGTACCTGTGCACATTCAGTAAGGCCAGCATCACGCACTTGCATCTCATAAAACTATTCCCGTCTGACGCATTTTGGCCCGTTGTAAAACTACAGTGGAGTCTATTGATGTTAATTAATGGATATCTTTATATGGTTGTATAATCATGGAAAAAGATAGTGAGAATTCATTTTACAGATTAATTGGGGAATATTACCACTCTTTGAATACTGGAACTGTGAGGTTTGAAAAGGAGGTCAGACCTCAAATTATGTAGTTTGGTCGATAATGTTCGCTTGAAAATCAATGAGTCACTCAGTGAATCACCGTTATGATGTCAGAGATAGAGTTTTGGGGATTTGATCCTGTAAGTGGATCAAATCATTAAACCATTGAAGTGTAACAACATGCACTCCCAAAAACCTTGAAAGACTTTGGAAAGACATGAACACCCTAGTAAAGCTTTGAAAATTTGTGAACAAAAAATTATACAGTCTATGAATGTACAGCTGAATATTTTTGCTTTGAACTACAAACAAATTCTGTGTGGAATTATTGTTATCTCCTACCACTCTTGGCATAACATATATTTTCCAACTACATGGCACCAAAACCTCGATTAACCCCTAATCTATTTTGTAAAACAATGCAGTGTGTAGGACATTGAATGTGATAGAATTTGGCCTACAATATAACTGAAAATATAGAATAATTTTAACAAAAATGTGTGGTAATTTTGCAAAGTGCAGAGGGTGGCTTTTCTTGTGCATTACTTCCAAACTGATTGATCTAATTTAGCTTACCTAGTCCTTTGTTAGTAAATGCTTTGTCTGTCAGTCCAACCTACACAAGGAGGCACAGAACCAAAATACGTAAATCACTTCAGTGATTCTCTGTCAATGTGTACCCTGACAACTTTAGCTTAATAGTTACATTTTTGTTTCTTCAGGTGTGCCATTCTGAATTGCACTTGGCCACCTGTTTTCAACCTGTCAATTGCCGCATCCAGCTTCAGGTCCTCGCAGCTCAAAACCTTCCGGTCTCTTCGTCCCCCCTCACCCAAAGTAGGCGACATAATCTCCTAAGAAACAGAGAATGCAATACATTAGACGTTCCATCATTGCATTGCATAAAAAAGCTTTTCAAATCTAGAAAATAAATAAACATTTTCTATTGTTTTATTTCCTACTATAAAGCATTCTTCGTGAGGGCAGAGATGCACCAGTCAGGCCAGGTGGTGATGAAAAAGAAGACCCAGCCGTTGAAGTCATCTGGGGGTCAATGTCGTTGGTCTGACACTCTCTACTTTCCCCTGACAATCCTGGACCAGAACTTCCAGCTTTCAGTCAAACTTTACAGTCGCAGCTCTGTCAGAAGAAAACAGTTCCTGGGTCGGGTGAGTCTGTTCAAAAATGCACGTTACGCGCGTTTGTTAGCCAACAATGAATCTCAAATTGGGACGGGTGATGTTAAAATGTTAAAAACGAATGCAATGATCAGTTCCTCTAGTGACAGGTAAACACAGTGGTGTAAATATGGAATAGGATTTTTGTAAAAAATTATTCAATAATACAAAAAAAAAAACAGTAAAAAGAAAATCTCCAACTGCATTACTCTGCAAATAAAAACATTGATTAACCCAGAGATAAGATTTTTCCAATAGTCAAATAAGATGTAAGTTGTACAGACAGGTTACATGCTATTGACAAGAAGAGAGATCTAAAAAAAGATGTAGAAAACTTGTTGCATCATAAAGATAACCATGAGATTCTGTTTTTGCTACAGGTTCTCCTTGGATTCGACAGCCCTTTACTGGAAGCGACAGAGCAGTGGAAAGACACCATGACTCACCCTGAGAAGGTGGTGTCAGCGTGGCATGGAGTCAGTGCATCCTGAACAACGACCTCTCAACTTTCTCTGACAAACGGTCTCCAAGCAGCGGACCAAGTTATTCACATCTTAGGGGGGCCGTAGGGCCTGTTTGCTTTTGAGTTTACCGGACACAATATAACCCTACAGCTGCCCACTGTCTCTCCCCTGAGGGATTGTAAAAAAAACCTCAGCATTCTGTGAATGCCAGGGAGACTTTGTTGTTTCTTCTGATGATAATTTAACTATTCTGTTGAGTGTGTCGAACAAATATATCGATTTTTTTTTCTATTTAATAAATTGGTCAGGATGGAGTTTTAGACAATGGTGTATGCTTGGTTTAAGACAGTTATTATTATATATTTTCCCCCCTGTGTATATTCTTTGTATTTAAGGATCTTTGGATGTAAAATATGCTCTTAAATGATACCTTCCTAAATAGATGTAACTGTACAAAACTGTAGTTATTTAGTGGTGCTTTTTAAATGTAACGTTGTGTTATTTAATATGTTGTACAGATAAAAGTGTGATTAAACCTAAGTTGCTTTCAGAACATTTCAAGTTTTACCACATGTACAAATGTGATTGTCGTTGGTCCAGACTGATAGAGTGACTAGGGGAATGGTGTGCATGCCAGGCCACTCAGTTATGTTAAGCACACACCCAGGGGCACCTGTACTGTTAAACAGGTCAGCAACTCTAAACACAGTGTAATATTTTTACTGAAGTGGTTGTGACATAGCACCACATTTCTCTTGATACATTTTCTATTTCTATTTTTTGTCACTATTTGCTCATGGCCTCTTTCACTGATAAACATGTATAGAGGAATGACCCCCAGGACAGTTATCAACACAACACAGAGGTCACAAGCCACTTTCCTATTACAAAGAGTCCTAAACTATATCTCCAACTATTTTTGTTTAGTCTAGTTACACAAATGTTACAGTCTTTAAACCTACTAACTTTAATGGGGCATTTTCAAACCTATTCAGAAGAGAATTGAGACTGGGCTAAAGACGATAAAGTGATGGTAAAGAATGTTTTTGAAGTGAGTGCTCATTACCAAAGCAACTGGACATTTCGCGTGAGACCTGCGTCAAAGCCCTCCACATCCTGGGTGTTAAACCACCATCACCGTTTACGTTATTAATGTTTGATCTAAGGTTAATGGTTAGTCAGCCAGAGAGCATTCACGACACACCTTGTCCGATGCCTTTCCCTTTCATCCGGTACTGCCCCTTTTGTACAGACGAATCAAACTTAACTCGGGTTTAAGCGACAAAGTAATCTCATGTTGCTAAAAGAGATAATTCCAAAAATAGTTAAGTATCTACGTTTTTTAGTTTTTCTTCTACTGACAGATTAATTCATTTATAATCAAGTTGAAACATTGCCAGTCCGATTACGTCATATACTACTGCTGTCGCGTTTGTGTTCACTTGTTGGCTGCAAGTAAACACATTTTTATAGTGTGGAGATATTCAGGAACACTTCCTGAAGATATTTCCCCAAGCATATGTCATTCTTCCTACTTTAAATATTTGTATTAAGTAAGCCTGTCAACAGTGATGCCCAATATCTTACTCATTGGAATTGAGTTAGGCCTAAATGTTGAGACAAACAGTTGAGAAAGTCCTGAATGATTCTTGCATTTGTTATGGACTATACAATCTCTCTCTAATAAAAACCACACCCCCGACATAAGGATTGCGTCCACGGTGTAGTATCCTGGCAAGCCTTTGCATGCCATGTTGGGTCTTCCTATTGGCCACAGCTGTTAGACAAAAGGGACTGTTGTTTGCCTCCAGCTGTTTCTCTTTAATTAAAAGTGGATCAGCAACTTTTCACCTTTCTTAGATCTCCATATGTCTCCAGGATATGTATTTATCAACATCCCTAAAAGTAACCCCCCGCCCAAGTAATAAATAAAATTCCCAAGACATAATGTACAATTATCTACTCTTTAACTTGTGAAAGGATAAAGTTTTCTGAAAGTCTGAGTGTTCCACCGTGTGGCCACAATTAGTAACAGCATATCAAACTCCAAAAGTAAATGTATATATTGACCTGGACGCATATTGTTGATTATATTTGTTTATTGTGAGAAGGATACCATAGCATATTCTGGCTGAGAGTCAATTCTACTTTGAAGTAGACTCCATTATCTGTTTTTTCGTCCGATCCCCAGGGGGTTCACGTCCTAACATAATTCCAATGTTATGATCTACAGGGTGTGTACACTGTGACGCACTTTAGGGCCCAAGGTAGGACCCTGCAATCAGATATACCAGGTTAAAAGCGGACACAAGCAAGAACGCATTTACCGGAATGGCCGTTAATCAGACAAACTCCATTATCAGAGAAGGATTCCTGGTGAAAAGGGTAAAACGGATTATCAATTTTCGGGGAATATCTTTATGGAGGATTACTTTCTTTGATGGTTCATTTTGTGATCAAATAGTTTTTGTGTGTGTTTTCTTTGTGTGTGTTTTTTATAAAAGGGTCACCTTGTACAAAACTGGAAGGCTCGTTGGTTTGTGTTGACGCCAGACAAGCTCTTGTATTACAAATATGATGGGAGCAAAAGAGATTCCTGTCAACGTGGAAGAATAATGTTGAAGGACTGCGTTATTACCTGTCCATTTCTGGTGTATGAGAGTCGGCCGGTAAGTTGGAAACATAAACAATTTTACAATTCTGCTTTGTGCAAAAATGCATCTTAAACTCCTTCCGTCTTTTGGTACCATTGCAATGTTTACTATAGGCTAAATTGTGTCCTATCGACTTACATTTTAATGTAGAAATGGGATAAATGCCTGCATAAGTTACATTTCGAGTTATTACTCAGGTGCGCATTTATTAATTTTTATTTATTTAGATTATTTTTTACACGACCTGGGGGTATACTCGAGCCACGCTGACATTAAAACGTTTGAGACTCTTGGTGCCCGAAGGCTCTTTTAAACGCATGCTATAACGGTGATAAGCTCCCGATGTTTCAGTTTGAACTATTTTCCCTACAAACTATTACCATTGTCAAGATTAGCTGTTTGTTGACATATTGCATCAATGAGGCGCCTTGAAGGTTTATATGTTACCTACACACTTCTCTTTTTCTGTGATTTCTCTTAGTTGGTGTTCAAGCTGAAAACAAATTGCTCAGTTGAGCACTTCCTTGAGGCATGCTCTAGGGAGGAAAGGGATGAATGGGTAGCTGACATTTCTGCTGCAGTTCAGAAGCTCCACACAGCTGACGGTCAGACACCCACCGAACCAGAACAAACTGTTTCGAAATCACTGCAACTGCACAATGTCAACCTTAGGTAAAAACTGGGCTTGTACTCATTAGTAATTTACCACCAAAAAATGTAAAACACCAAAAATGGAGAAACATGTTTTACTGTGGGTTTGTGAGCTGTTTGCCATTGTATCAAATTAAGTGATATGTCATACCAGTCGTGATAATTTCTCTCTCTCTTTAGCCAGGTGATGGACTCCATGTATGACATTCACAGTGGAATAAAAATGTCCAACCACATGGAACAAGGCAGTACATACAGTAACTGCTTTACAGGTATATCCCTAGATTATGTATTTAAAACCATTTTAATCTGTTTGTTGCTGTATTCCACTAGTGAACATATAATGACAGAAGACGATTTAAACGCAAAGAATTAAGTTCAAATTGATAGTATAGCCACATGAATGTATCGGTATTTGTGTATGTACTAAAAAACAATTAAAGAATGGAATGGGAAAGGATCACACATTTATTTACTTTTTGTTTTTGTCTTCCGTAGGCTCTTCGGTAGTGGACTGGCTGGTGTTCATGGAGCTGGCCCTGACCCGCGTGGAAGCCGTGACTCTGGCCTCGGCCACAATGGAGGAAGGTTTAATCCGTCCAGTGGGCATGAGAAGTGTGGAGGCACTGCGTACCGCCGGCCTCAGCCAACAGTTCCTGGATGACTCAACTGCACTCTATAGCTTTGTGAGTATATCTTGCTACAACTTTGTGTCTATCCGTACGCTATTTGTTATTATTTACAGCTGTGCACATCCCTTGAGTCCCTTCAAATGTAAACTTTTAAATAGGCTAATATATTTAAATGATAATGTCCACTTTGTGTGTTCTCCATACAAATGGTTTGTCATTGTTTTCTACGTAGTCCGATAACTTTAAGAAGAGGGGGAGTGTCAAGGCAGAAAAATTGCTTTCAGCAGTCGAGCTTAGCGGGAAAGTGATTATGAGAGGCTATTTACTTAAACAGGTAATGCATTTTTGTTTTATTTACGCTAACCGTAGTTTGAAATATGCCCATAGCGCATGTCGAACCTCACCCTTCTGCCAATACAACTCATAAGTTGTTTTCAAACACAGGGCCACAAAAGAAAGAACTGGAAAGTGCGACTCTTTGTGCTTCGTTCAGAGCCAGGGTTCTTACACTACTATGATCCTACCAAAGTGAGTACATTATTATTTTTATTATTATTGATTTATTTATAAAGGGGTTACCGACTGAGACCAGGTCTCTTTTCCAGCGACAATATTTATTATATATTTTTTTAACTTTCAACCAAAAATGACATAATCACCGCTCAACTGTTTCCATGGCTCATTATGTGGTAAATGAGACATTTGTTTGTGGCCTGTCTCACTCACTTCCTGTGTTCTGTCACCTTTTAAGGACGGCATCAGTCCTGTTGGTGGTTTCTCCCTGAGAGGGAGCCTCGTGTCGGCACTTGAAGACAATGGCGTTCCCTCAGGTGAGTCAGCCTCTGCTACAGGTCGAGCCTGCCACTGATAACGTTATGAAAAATACCCTTAATAATGCAGATAATTGAGCTTACACTGATTATACTTGATCCACGACAGTCTTATCAATAGTTTCTCTCCCACACTCATAGGTGTAAAGGGCAACATTCAAGGCAACCTGTTCAAAATCATTACCCAGTCAGATACTCACTACTACATGCAGGCTCCAACCCACCAAGAGAAGATGGATTGGATCAATGCCATCAGAGAACAAACTTGAATAGAAACATTTATCTTAACTCTGGTAACATTATACATATTTAGGACAAAGATCCTTCTCAAATTTCTTGTTCTCTTTCGATCTTATGTTGTACTAAATATTTTACATTCCATGAATGTAGTCAAATCAACATAAAATATTAATACAATATTTAGTAAATGTTTGGAAAAATTTCAAAATTGTATCTATATATTGTATCTCTTTGTATCTTTATATATGTATCTCTAAATGTTTTTTGTTACAAAATATAACACATTTTGCTGTACTCTGCTGTTTTGTTTATTGTAGCTTCATGCCTTGTTTTTAACGATGACTTGTGTAGACCAGCAGCTCCTCCGGTGATTTTACAGACATAAACTCGAGTACTAACAAGCAGCACTTCAAGAGAAGGGGTTCGTCCCATAAAGCACGTTAAGGCCTGCTTTTCTTCTCTTGACATCATGCTACCACAATGTGACCTGATGATGTTGTAGGAAAACCCCTGTACCTGATACGTGGTTGGTTGGTATAGTCTTCTAAAATGAATGCCTTCTGCAGGCGTGTTCCTGAATGAATCACATTTAAAGAGCAAATCGAGAAAACATCAGATATTTATTGCAATGAATTATACAATCCATGTGAAACACAACGACTAGAGTAAATGTGTACAAAAGTAAATTGGACAAACATTCATTATTTGTTGTTTTAAAACTGAGCTTTAAAAGGAAGGCAACATAATGTAACGCACCAATCTATTCTGTCTTGGTATATATCCTTCTTATTCCCTACTAGGCATGCACAAATGCTACATTTTTTGTTACATATTAAACTAGAACTTAGTATAGCACACATTATGATATTAAATTGTTATTGTCAACTCATGTAACGTTGATCTTCATGCAACTTCCCGTTCACAAGTGCTTGGAGAAAAGGAAATAAAGAGCTCAAGTTTTATGCACGTGGTGTCCTTACAGAACAATGTGCTCACCCTGGTTTTGTCTGCTTTACAGTAATTAAGGGTACAGTATATGCTTAATAGATTAACATACCTTTACAATTCAAATATTTCAGTGTTCATAAGGGAGATAGGGTTGGTTGTCTGCAACAGTACATAGGCAAATTCTGTTTCTATCACATTCCTCAGAAGATTTCCCTTAAGACCTCTAGATGATGATTACATTCAATCCACATTTTCACGTCTCAAATTGTAAACAGGTTTTCTAGTGAAGGCACTTGTCTTAAAATCTAGTTTCTTTGATGATGTAGCAAGTGTAACTTTTTTTCCTCTCAAGAATAAAACGAATTCTAGCACACAAAAAAAGTATTCAACTCTAGATTATCCTAAACCTGTTCACATCTTCAACGTTGAGTATGGATCAATGTGTTTTCTTAGGCCACCTTGGTGAGCTGAACATCTCCAAAGACACGCAGAGTAGACAGAGATGCAAGTGGAGACAGTCGATGAGTGAAACCACACAGGGGCTGACCGTCCACCAAGATACGAAACTGTTGGTGCTCACAAACTATTTCCATCTGAAGACAAACATTTTTCAAAAAAGTTTAAATTCTGCCATGGTCTCGTATTAGTTGTTTGACCTTAATTGCACAGCATATGTCGGTGCCAGTGTGTTTACCTTGAAAGGTTCTCCAGAGGCGAATGGAAAATAGGAAAGGTTATTTTCAGAGGGACCCCACTTTCCAGCCAGGCGTGCGTTGCGCACAACAGCCTTGTCCATAAAGCTCACCATTACCTGGAGACCTACATCACCCTCTATGTCCTCTTCAGGTGGGTCACTGGATAAGGACACCTCCATGCTGGCCATACCGAGAAAGCGAACAAGAGACAACAAGTTAAGGTAGACATAATATAGTACTGAATGCAGATATTGTCTGTCTGTGAACCAGTGTTTTATTTAAAATGTGAAAAATAGTTTGGGTCCAAAAGGGTCCGAGAAGTCTTAAGATAAATGTTTTAAAAATCCAACAGTGGTGCGACAGTGACATCCTCTGGTTTTTCTTTTGCAAGCAGTGAATAAAGTCAGCCAGCAGTCCAGTGTAAAAAAACAAACAATAATACATCTTAGTACGGAAATGAGCAAAATAGTCAGTAAGATCACAAGGGAAGGATCTGATAAATTATTCAGCATAATCTCGGTTAGCCCTAATGAACTCCTGCGACACATAAAAATATCTGTGGTTCAACTGTTGATGAAAACATAACCAAATAAGGGAGCATGATTATCTCCAACGAAATATGCAAGAAATTCATGGGACAATGCAACTTTCCCACACTAAACTGAGCGGCGCAATTAAACAAAGAACGGCCGACACGACTAAAACCTAATATTTTATTTTCTAAGATACTGTACAGGGCGGCCATTGAAAACATTTATTATCAACCAATTTTATTTGGATTCAATGTTTTATAACAAAAGGCGGCTATAGGCAAAAGCTGTTGATCATAGGCTACTTACCTTTTGGGTTTCTTGTTAACAATGCCCATGACAACCAGTTTCATTGAAGGCCGCATCCCTCCCTTAATTTCACCGATATACTCCTCCTGAATAAAACATCATTGACAGACATTGAGTCTACATTTAGACTTGTAGGCTGGACCAAGAGGCTATAATTTCACACCTGATACAACACAAACTCACATGTCAATTGCAGATTAATACTACATAGCCTAGCTTTTAGCCAATAATTTCTTACCATATGGCATAGCTTGATTCTGTATATATTGCTATTTGTTTATTTTCTTTTATCGGAACAATTGTAAAAAGGTATTTAAATAAGCTAATTAGCATTTAGCCTGTTGAAATTAAATCTGATCAACAGTGAATTAATTTAGCAGATTTCAGACAATTACATATGCCATTACTGTGATGAGCATTTGCGACAAATCCCATAACTATACATATCCTGTACAACACGATCTAGCATCTCACAAAAGTAACAAAGAAGACGTACATTTGTTCTATTATCCTTTTCAGCCATTCCACTCTCAGGCGCCGGGGACAGGTTTTCGACTATGATGCCAACTGAGTCGATTAATTCAGATGCCTTCCTCAGCTGGCAAACCCCGCCTGCTCGTTGTCATAGAGACTGTCTCTTGCCATACATGTTATATCCCAGTGCAAGAGAGAGAAGAAAGCGAGAGAGGGAGAGAGAGATAGAAAGATAGAGAGAAAGAGAGTGTGTATTTTTGTGCGCGTCTAAATGTGTGCGCACGCACGCGCGTTTGAAATCCCTTATTATCACAATGATTCGCTCATCGTCCTGCTTCATATTTTTTTGTGACAAACCTATGTTTTTTGTCAATTTGGCAATAAGAAACATGATGCTATATTGTGGGTAGATCATTGACTGAACAAATCTGCCTTCTCTTTCTTTCACTTAACCCTTGTATGGTATTCGTGTTTTTGTTACACAACCGGTGTTCCCGGGTCTGGTAGACCCACTGCATTTTTGGGGTTTTAAATCAATATGTTCACAAAATGTATTTAAAAGTATT
>JAVQJS010080063.1:0-19140 GCA_036024795.1 Galaxias rostratus
CACACACACACACACACACACACACACACACACACACACACACACACACACACACACACACACACACACACACACACACACACACACACACACACACACACACACACACACACACCTGAATGTTGAGGCTGAGTTTCTTAAGGCGTTTGAGCAGCGCTTCCTTATTGCAGGGCACGAAGGCCTCCAGGTGGGAGTAGATGGCCGAGCGTGCCGCTGGAGGCTGCTCCTGAACCTGCAGCTCAATACTGACACAGCAACACACACACACAGGATCAGGAAACGGACACGACAGGACCCCCTCCCGGCTGGCTGAGTTGAAGGACAAGAAGCAATGGAAGTAGAGATAGGCCAGGGAGGAGTCTAAGTTGATTTGGGAACAACAACCACAATAATAAAAAGCCACTCACTCTAGGAGAATGTTGTTCATGTCCAAAGTGAAGAATTTTTTCCTGCCTTCTTGGTCAAATTGCCGTGACGCCTGCCAGAAAGATAAAATTACCTTAATTACATGGACATGGACAACAGTAATGTTAGAACAAGTTTAAAGAAAGTAAAATTTCAATAACATTGTCCATCTACATTTTACAAATAAGGTTTACAATAGGGCCACAAAAATTAGACCACTTCCTCCACTGCATTATGGCTCGTTTGCCTGTTTCGAGTTTCTTTTGCTCTATTACCTTCCTCTCCTCCATTTCTGTTGTCCTCTGCTCCTCACTGTCTCCACTCCCTACATGTTCCCTGATCTTGCCCCTTTTCTCTCTCTAATCTGACAGGGAAAAGAGTGGGCACTTCACCTCATCATCATCATCAAGTCCTAGAGAGCAGCTGTGCTCTGGTTGCCACAGCAACCTCTACTTCTCATTCCTCCTAGCGACCCTGAAAGAATGCCTGCGATAATCCTGTCCTTGTTTTGAAATTGAAAATGTCAGCGTAATGACAAGTATTGCCTTCAATGGTAAGACAAAGGCATTTGCGTATTTGCCGTACACCACAAAAAGAGTCCCTTTATTTAACACATTAAACTAGAACTTCGTAAATAATGAAGTTGGCAACAATACAACGGTAGGAAGTGGAGAGAAAAAGCTTGAATCAACAGGACATTTGTATTTGTAGCGCTCGGAGACCCCCTTACCGCTCGCAGGTCCTCGATGCGCTTGGTGAGGGGAGCAGGGAGCCCGTTGGGGAGCGGAGGAGGAGGGAGCATACCTCCAAGTGCCACCCTCCCTGCTCCGGGCTTGTGGCCCAGAGAGGAGCCGTTCTCCCCCTGCACGGGGCTGGAGGGTTGGGGCGAGTCCAGCATCCCAAAGTCCAGGTCACCCATCAAGTCCTGCAGCATGTCGTTGTTGTTGGCCGAGCCGAGCAGCGACATCATGGCGGGGTCGGAGGTCAGGTCGGCCACGTTGAAGTCGTTACCGGCCGCCTTGACGTGGGCGTTGAGGAGGGCACTGTTGGCGTTGGGCGCTTTGGCGTTGGGCGGGCCGCGCAGAGGACCGGCGCCCACGTGCTTCTTCCGTATCTCGTCCTTCTCGCGCGTGAAGCGGCGGAGCATGTTGGCCAGATTCAGAGAGTCTTTCATGAGCTTCTTCCTCTTCTTCTTCTCCGGGCGGTTCAGACCGGGCACTCTGCGGACACAGAGACAGAGGTGCTCGGTGGCGTTGTTAAGCTGAGCGGTGCGCGCTAGGCAACCAGGGAGAGAAAGGCCCCAGCATCCACAGTTTAGGCTAGAGGCCCGAGGCTTATGAGGAGGCTCACCCTTGCTTGGCCAATTTGTTCTTCCGTGGTTTCTTTTCCTCCGAGGCGTTGCCGTCCTGCTTTTTCCTGCACTTCTTTATCACCCGCTCCTCGCCGTCTTTCAACTTCTACAAAACATTTAAACATTTAAAACCTCACACTTCCCAACTCATTTCACAGTACAGTCTCATGTGGAGTCCTTTTACTGTATTTATGTGTGGACGGCCGTGCATTTGGACAGCTGATTTAGCTGTAGTCAAGCATGTGTACGCAGCCAACGTGTAGCCGTGGCTCACCTTGAAGTGGTGTCCATCGTTGCCGCCCTCCTCTCTCTCCGAGTCAGAGGCTGGCCTGAACTGCAGGGTGCCGGTGTTGATGTAGAAACCACCCAGCTTGGTGGTCAGGGAGGCTGGTACCAGCTCATCATACTGAGGGAGAGGGGCAGTCAGAAACAGGGGGGGGGGGCTTAGGGACAGTCATTACAGTGTACACACACAGTCCTCTTCTTGCCACTGCAAGTCCCAATCTTCACTTTTTTTTTGGAAGGCCGAAAGGGAATGAAGAAAATTGAAAATGGAGAAGCCGGTGTCTTACCAATTCATTTAATTTAGTTTTTATTCTGATGCTAGTTGTGTGGTTTTTTTATTGATTTATTTGTTCTTTGACAAAAATTAAAAGGCTGAAAGTAGATTACTAATCTCTTCTACTCACAGCTTCAGAGTTGTCAATGAAGGGGTCTGTGTCATCGTAGCCATAGCCGATGTCAATGAGATCCTGCATCCTGTCCTTTTTCTTCTTCTTGGGAACAGTGCCCTGTTGTGGAAAACGTTCAGGTAAGATTGTGAAACAGAATGTGACAGGTTGGACATCACATAAAAGTCGCAGTTCCCTATATGTACAAACATCTGCTTGTAAACTATTGGTTCCCATGGTATTTTGATAATAAAGCGACTTACGTATTTGTTGTCAAATTTTTTGGCGAGTGCCTCCACCTCTCTTCTTTCCTTTTCATCATCAGCAAAGGGATCGTTGGGATCCAGAGCGGGTGTCAGTCCTGTAGGGACTACTGAAGGAGTTGGCTTTACCTGAGGAAAGCAAACAAGCAACTCAGCAAAAGGTGGGTGAAAACGTGGCCTGGCATTGTGCCGCACAGTATCACCAGTGTCAGAAATCTCTTTCCCATTCTGAAATTTCCATTATTACTTAAAATGCTTTACTATTCATTACATGATTAAAATATGTCAATTTTCGAAAAATATGATAAAAAAATATCTGTGGCAGTATTAACTTTAATATGCGAGAAGATTCAGAGGTGGAGTGGTATTTAATCACACACAGCCAATATTTTTGAAAACAGCACCATCAAGATGACAGATGTTGTACTCCATCTCCGGTGACACTGCCTTGGCCACCCGAAATTAAATATGGGTTCTTGTTTCTTTGATCGACTTTACCTGAGGCTGGACTAGTTCGCTGTAGTTGAATTCAGCTGAACCGCGATCACTGGGTTCCAACAATGAAAGGTGCAGGCGCACGGTGGGTTTCGGCTCCACTGATTCCCCGTCGCCGCCTTTTACGTTGCCGACATTTCCGAAGACACCACCGCAAACTCCTGACCCGGTTGTTCCACTTCCACCCCCAACTCCATCTTTCCTAAAACCGATTTCGGCCTCATCATCTTCACGGCGGCGCTTCTTTGACTCCAATGTTGATGAAGTGTTAAAGGAAGAAATAGTAACGAACGGCACTTTCCTGGGCTCGGCCATTTGAAGATGACCAACCACGGAGCCACCCGCGCTCTGTTTTTGGACACACAAGGGAGGACGAGACTTCACTGAACTACAGGGTTGGAGGCTATTATTGGAGATGGTCGACAAGCTAGTTAGCGAGCAGGCTAGCTAGCCCACTTTAGACTAGATGCTGAGAACAATGCAATTACTTTTTTTGACACCCCACCGTTTCAATCCACAAGGTGGTCTCCTTTGCACCTCCCCGGATTCCTATAGGGGATTTAAATTGCAGGAGATCGTAGTTTTGAATGTTTCCATTAAAATGTTAGTTAGCTACCGCAAGGAGGCATCCGTCGTAGCCATCTTGATCATTATTATCATTATTCAGTAACTGGGCGTGTGTATGAAAAGAAAGCGGAAACCGTGAAGAAAGAGAGCTCCCTTTGTCCAATCGCACAGCTTCAACGTCCCCCTGGAGACGCCTACTTCACGTACAAGCGCGAATGTGGAAGGACGATTGTTCTTCTACACGCGGGATGATTACAGGAGAAAACCCTACAGGCAGAGTGACCCGGAAAAAAACTAACTGGCTTGAAAGCTGCTGTCACACTTCCCAAAACGACTATTCAAGCGTTACGTTGCTGATACATTTTGCTCTAATTTATTTAAAAGAGAAGCAGCACCAACAACAGCAAAACTCTATTAAGGAAACGCAAAGCATGTGCAATTTAATTCAACATTTCTATGAATATATACTTCAAATACAGTACTTCCAAATATTTTATATTAGAAAATAACTTACCAAATTGCATACAACACATTGAAACTACACAGTTAAGCCTTTCACATGGAACAATAAATAATATAGACATAGCTGCATTGCTACCACTGCAACGACAATGCCCAAGTTAAACTGGCACTTTGTGATGAATTTGGGCATGAGAACATATGCCTGACAAGGTCAATGTGGCATTGTGTCCAGGATTGATACAATTTGTCGGTCCTTGTGAGAAGGGAGTAAGCATTAGAGAGAGACCCGGTTGTCCTTGGCCCACTTCTTTAGAATTCTGATGATGTATTCTACTTGAGGGTTGCCCGTGTTACTCAACAAGGGCAACACTTCCCTCAAAGTCTCCCTATCAAGGACACACCGTGAAGGGAAAAAAATATATTATAATAGAAAAAAGACAATTTTCATAAGTGTAATATAGAGAACATTTATAGTAAGGGGGTTTTGGTGGTTAGATAATGTTATGAACGTGACAATATAAAGTTTGAAAAACAAAAGGTATTTCAACAGGTATTGTATGAATCAAACTATTATGGCTCTAGTCTTCTTGGAACATACCTTGGTTCTCTACCAGCCAAAGTGAGCTGAAAGATCCCAATGCAGGCTCCTCTTTTACCTTCCCAGTACTCGGGATTGGGGTCCAATCGCTCCAGAACATCAAACGCTTTGGCCGCATAGTAAAACTGCCCCATCTGTAGTGAGGTCACAGACAAGTAAATGCAATCATTCATTCTCTTTGACTAACACAAGCATACCTTCACAGTAATATAACTACTACGGCTCACTACCTTGTAGCAGTCGTTGGCAATGAGCTGAAGTAAGTTGAAGGAGTCCGCGGATGTCTCCATCTTCAGGTAAAGCTCCCAGGCCCGACGGGCCTTCTGGTTCATGATGTCTACAATAGCGCAACACAAAATACCAAATGTAGAGTCAAAACTGTGAACAAAATCACAGCTATGTTTTGCTTAGGAAATGTACATACAGCAGCGCGCCAGCCAGCTGAGATACACGTAGTCGCTCTTGATCTTTGGATTTTGAATCATCAGTAAGAACTGAGGGATGAAGGCAAAGAATAAATACCGTTGCCTCTTCAATGCAATGTGGCTGTGAAATGTTACCATCTTGGCATTTGACAGGGACAAAATGCCTAAATACCTCTTCTGCTTCCCTGTAGTTACCAACTGCTGCTTTAGCTTGTGCATAGTTGAAGTTAAAATTGTCATCATTGTAAAAGTAATTCTGGAGGTGGGTAAAAAAGTTAGACAAAACAATTGTTTTTTAATTAAAAACATATATTGCAAGCAAACATTGCAAATGCGTAATATCAACAAAATCCCACAAACATCCCATGAGGCCTACCTTGACAGAGTTGAGGTATATAAGAACATCATCAAACTGCCGGAGCAGGAAGAAGCAGGAAGCCATGCACTGTCTGCCCGGGATAGTGTCTGATACAGTGGAAGGTATCGGTCAGAATTGGTTGTCTAAATCCTCTAGGTTTGCCTTTGCGCAATGTACTGCATCATGGGACTGTGCCATTATGAATATTAGCGGCCATTCAAAGTTCCCTCACCACATTCACTTGCTGAACCTCCAACCAGTTGAAAAAACTGCTGAGCAATCTTCAGATGTTCCCTCTAGAGAGAATCATTACAGAGAAAAACTCACAGATGTCCTTTATTTGTCACATCACTCAATGTTCCTCCGTATGAACTCAATATCCATCCCCTGAACTCAAACATAAACTGCACGTCCTATCGCAGAGATAGATAGCTCGGTCACTAGCAGCAAGTGGCAGGAACAGACACAGACAACACTACACTCACCGAGTTCATTTCATGCCCCATTGCTGCGTTCACCACACCCTTCAAGATGTATTCCTTTAGGGAAAACAGAGCAACAGAGGTAAAGAGCACATCAGTAAACTAAAATAGAAAATGTGCAGACAGGGAGGTGGAGGAAACGAGGGAGAGAGAGAAAGAAAGACGAAAGAGACAGCTGGCCACGTGCACACACTTACGGTACGCTGCTGTATATTAAGACTAACACTGCCCTGAGCCTGAGAAAAAGGGGAAAGAGAGTGGAGGGGAGGTTAATACCATCATGCCTGTCACGCAAACTATAGTAGACATCTAGGAGATGTGAGATCTCATAGGGGCTAATGAGGACAGTGAAAAAAGGAGAGAAGAGAGAATGGATGGGGAGATGCCTTTTGATTATTTTTACCTAAAATGGATACTTCCCCACCGATTTTCTTAAACAATTTATGTTGTTTAGGTTAAATTAAGTATATTGAAAAAGTTCGGGTCATAGGATCAAGGTAAGTTAAATTAGCATATTTTGCCAGCCACCAACATTTAAATGGTCAATTCATTGTATATCACAAGGCCCATAGATCATGGCTGTCCCCTTGAGTAAAAACGCCGGTAGTTCAGGAAGGACCCCCGATGATGCGATAGAGAGTAATTTTCGCAACTAATTGGACATTCTGCTGTTTGATTGCCGAATGCTAAATGACAATACGATGTCTAAAATACGACATGGGTATCTGATGAAAAACATCTCAGAAGATCGAAAATAGTTGAGCTATCGCTTTCGCTAATCTAAAGGAATCCTGCTACAGTAAAAGAAAATCTTAAATATCTACACGCACGATAATGTGTCAATGTATTGCAGTCTTCTATGCACTTATAAACTTAGAAAATATTTAAAGAAAAAAAGGGAACTAGAAAAGGACATTTGACTTTAGAAGGGGGTAAAGGGTGGCACACAGACCTACCTGTGGTGTGGTGGGTTCCAAGTCCTTGATGAGCTTGTTAGACTCATGGATTTCACCTAAGAGAGATAAAAAAATGATAAGCAAATAATATTTAATTATCATTATCAAACCACTTTAATGACAAGATGTGTTTACAACAAATACACACATAATCCTATTTTCGTTAGATACAGTTTACAAAAACTGTTGTCCATCATATGATGAGATAAGTCCCTCACTCAATGGATCGCATGGGGTGGCGGTTTGTCCCACCTTGACGGAGGTAGTAGATGATCAGGTTAAGGCGGGCTTCCGGTATAACATCTATTAGAGCAGGCAGCACTTGGAGAGATCCCTCCCCGGCACGAAAGACCACCTGACAACCACAGCCGAGAGAGAGAGAGAGAGAGAGAGAGAGAGAGAGAGAGAGAGAGAGAGAGAGAGAGAGAGAGCAGGGAGCCATCAGCCTAACATCTTGGAAACCACCAGGACAAAGAGGTTGAACCACAGGTGATGTGTGTTGAAGAGGAACTAGCCAGGCCCCTGTGGACACTTTGGTCTGTATTCGTCATTCATGGATCTTCTCACCAGGTTGTGTCGGATCAACTCCTTGTCAAACTCAAAGGATGTGGCGGAGACGTCTATCAGGCTCTTCAGCTCGGTCTGAAGGTCAGAGATTTGGAATGTAAATGTTTATAGATCACTAGAGCTTTTGAATACTAATAATATAGATTTCAACGTCTGCACAATTCTAAGAAAGGTTTTGCTAGCAAAATTTTAGGCTTTGATAGAATCAGGACTGATCTTGTGGCATACCTCAGCTGCTTTTCCATTGTAGAGTCTGAAGTGGTTGCAGGCTTTGAGGTTCATGGCAGTGATGGAGTCTGGATATTGTTGCAGGTACGCAGCCAAAAGCTCTTGGGAAACTTCATAGTAATCCAGCTTGTAGTAGCACAGAGCCACATAAACATTTAGGGCCAGGTACTCTCTGCAGCAGGCACAAGAAGTATATCGGCCTGCTTAAAGTAGTATTGACTGAAAGCCACGCCAATATGACTTTTACTTAATTGTATTATTGTAAACATTATAAGACAACAAATTCTGCATAAAAATACAAGGGGTCTAATATTTTCGATTGTCAAGGGCACTGCTGAGTCATGCTGTACAATTTGCGTTCTTAGGGTCCCACTCACCTTTTTGATAATAGGATGCGTTTGTAGATGTCTACGGCCTCCTGGTAGTGGGAGCGCATATAATGGATGGAGGCCAGGCTCAGCTGGTCCTCAATCACATCTTCTAGGTTCTGGTGGAAACCCATCAGCTGCTTCTCATCGTTGAACTGGGGACCACAACAGAGGAATGCACAGATAGTCTAATGTAAACGAACGGATTCTTGATAACAAAGTCAATGTTGGACTAGCCTGATTGCACAGGATTACATAGATAGTACAGTAGAAATGCACTGTGCACAAAGTACAAACTCACCTTGTGTGATAAATGGAACAGCAGACGATTCTGCAACCGGCTTTTAGGGCCTGAAGGAGACGTGTGTGTAATGTGTGTGTGTGTGTGTGTGTGTGTGTGTGTGAGAGAGAGAGAGAGAGAGAAGGGGGGTCAAAATTAAGTAATTGCCATCTGATTGTGATACTTCTGAGTTTAATACTTAGAAATATGACATTATTAAAAAATATTATCTGTACGAGAGAGGAATGCTACCCTTGATCGCAGCTTCCTCAGCCTCCTTGTAATTGCCCAGGAAAAATAAAGTGCAGGCATAGAACACCCATACATCAGGATGACAGTCTGGTTTCATTGTCATGGCTTTGTACCCCTTTGAAAGATATAATCAACATATTTTAAGTTAAACTAAATTGTGACCAGGACATCTTATGGTAGATATTGGTATTACGGTCACACAAATCTCTGTGTTCCGAGCAGACTTGACTACGACTCCGACCTCCATAGCTTTTCTGTAGTCCCCAAGGTGAAATTGACAGTAGCTAAGCCAAAGATCTGCCTCGGGCCCTCTTTCACCAACATCACGCTGAAACTGATCACATATAGCTAGTTGTAAATATTTCACCATGTTAAGGGTTAGTAACTCAAGTCAATATCCTTCTCAACGCTCAACTGTAACTTGTTACATTTTTTTTGTGTGTAATAATGGATGGCATGCTTTTACATTAAGACATAGGAGACCTATACCACATAACGGCGATTCACATATGCAGTACCTCTATCAGCGTTAATGCGCCAAGGTAGTCCCTGTTTTTCAGAAAGTCTTCAACAAGAACAGGCTTTTTATCCTTTGTCCTCTTGCTTGCATCGTCCCCACCAAAAGCTGGTTTTACCCTTGATAGAATCTATATGACAGTACAAGAACAATTATCTTAAACTGTCAAGTTAGCAAACCAACCATTCAATGTTTAATAAATGTTTTATAGAACACATAGAATAACCTGCCATGTCCAGAGGAAGTTCCGAAAAGTCTTTTTGAAAATACGTGAAGTTGATGAAAACCAACTTTTGTTACAAGGATCGAAATGTTTGCAGTTAGTTAAGAAACATTTCACTTAAATGGCTAAACCAATTCAAATTTAGAGACTTTTCATTATATGCGCCTTAATATGATGTTGTCATTGTTGAGGAGGCAGTCGTTGCTATGCAACGGTCCCTCGTTTGGTAGACACTTTACCCGACTTGAAGCTTTACAAACCTTCGTTCCGCATCGTTTTGGAGAACGTTTGACTCAGTTCGTGAAAATTGGGGTAACGTATAATTTCATAGTGCGTTTCCGCTCGATTATTGGGCATTGGTTATTGTATATTTGCAAACTGAACGTTTGTTGATTAAGTCCCTTTTCATATCGAGCTACCGTATGCTTTTACTTGCCAAATTAATGACAATTAGTAACGTAGCTACGTTACTACGTAACAACGTAGTTATTGGGCTATCCCCTCGGAAGTGGACCTGAATGGGTTTATTTTTTGGGACCGTCGGTTTACCCACGCCAGCCCGGTCTCGCCAAAGTAGTCCCGCTCCTTACTACATTCCCCAATCCATACTGGAAGAGGAGGGAGCGCACCGACACAGACGTATGTACGTACGCACGCTTTCATCCGAGAAGCAAAGCTCTCACAGCGTTCCATCCAATACTATTCAGGTGACATTCAATTGGTAGATCGCTGTTCCAAAATGAGCGATGGGGCAGAAACCACTTCCTGTCCAACCCTTTATTCAATCAAGAGAGCGTTTTACATGTGTTGTGTAGTCAATCCTCTTCTTAAAACGAATAATGAATTGCAGATGTGTCCTTCTGTGAATGATTAACTTATCTGGCACTTCTCCCTGTGATACTAGACGTAACTTGGCTCTTTCAGATGGGAATGTAGCCAGTTTGAGTATAAATCTACAGATAGCTTCAAAGTTCAGTATGGGACACAAGAACATTGATATCTTCTTTCAGAACGAAATATTCTCCAGGACATTTGACTGGATCTGACTTAAAAAAACTGGTAACTTTTTTCCAGAGCTCACTGGCACCCTGTCAATATAGATATTATTATAACAGTTTTGTATGTGAATAAATTGCGTTTTTATAGTGCACCACAACAATGACCAAGTCTTTGTATGTATAAGCACACTTCACAATAAAAACCTGATTATGATCAATAGAAAAGTCAATCAGTTTAGTCTGTAAAAAAACAGCCACTTTTATTTAAATGATCTACACTTAAGACCAATCAGCAGAAGCTCCACCCCACTCTCCAGTCTGAGCAGTGGGTGCAACAGCTGACCAATCCTCAGTTGCTGGCTGTGCACTCCAGTCATCTGTAAGAACAAACACAATGATAAATATTTAAGTATTCATTGATGGGGTTACACCAAAAAGTTTATAGTTATTTAAAAAAGTATGAGTATCTCACCAGGGAAGACCTCTGCACCTACAGCAGCTGCTTTGGCTGGTGCAGCAGCAGCCGCTAGAGAAAGAATGGGAAGTTTAGATGTTTCAGATTTTAAATTATAAGATGCACACGTTATGAAAAAGTCAAATCTGAATATTTGTAGTGTCCAACCCGTTAAAAAGTAAAACATCTGTTTTCTATTTAACTGTAGGGACCATTTTTACCTGGAGGGAACTGCTGGATGGGGACAGATGGAACTGCCACACCCTCAGACCAGTCAGCCACCTCAGGCTGAGCGAACTCAGCGGCTGGAGCGGTCCACTCTCCCTGGAACTCCTCCTTGCCGACGGCCTTCTCAGCTGCAGCCTGTTCCTCCTTCTCAATCTGCAATAGAAATCAAAACAGGTTATACAACTGCGAAGTCAGCATAGGAGTTGCAGCTGGCAACATTTGTAGAACTATTGTGGCTCAGGTCACTATCAAACTCCAGTCATGGGACGTCAGTCCTACTGATGTTAGCGAAAACCCGGCCAAGTCTCTATAGCAAACGTCCGACACCTGAACACCGACGGAAAGCAGTGTCAAGCTTTAATAGAGTGCATATTCATTTACCTTAATATACCATTAAGGTGATGTTGTGCAATAATTATTGCACCAAGAAATATGGTGAAATGTAACAGAAGTGGCAAAAAGGTGCGGAGTTTGCACACCAAAATCCATAACCTGTACTGATCTTACCTCCTCCTGATCTCTGTAGAAGTAGAGATCGGGCATGACCTCCCATGGGTGTTCTCTGGAGATGGTGCCCCTCATCCTCAGCACCTCCCTGGCCAGCATCCACCACATCAGACCAACAGAGTGGTGACCCTAAGGCACAACAAGAAGCAAATATCAGAACGTGAATGTGTACAGGACATTTAACTACATTAGACGACCATGCAACCTCCATACTTTCCACATAACATTTGTGTAACAAGACCTATATTTTGTTTCACCCCCTCATCACTGAACAGAGAGGGGGGGTTTAAAAGGTCCTGCTTTTCTGTAGCACAGATCCTACACCCGGCACTTCACTGACAGGATAGCGCTGGGCTCTAACGGTGTGCATATCAAAGACCCCTGAACACACCGTTCACATTTGTAATTTTACTGACAACTTCTGGTTAGATGTCAATGGAGATATGACAGCGGGCCAGCTGCTGGGTAAATTTACAAAATGATACTTTGGCATTACAGTTCAGCTGTCATACCTTGTTGTTGCAGGGGATGGCGATGTCAACGTATCTGAGAGGGGAGTCAGTGTTGCACATGGCAATGGTGGGGATGTTGACGTAGGAAGCCTCAGTCAGGGGTTGGTGGTCAGCACGGGGATCAGTGACGATCAGGAGACGGGGCTCCCTGAAGGCTGCCTGGATCTGATTGGTGAAGGTTCCAGGGGTGAAACGACCGTGGAAGGTGGTAGCACCAGTTGCAGAGGCAAACTTGAGCACAGCTCTCTACAATAAGAACGACACATTAAAATATAGCAGTACTGAGTGAAAACCACAAACGAGACCTTCTGAAGAATGATTGTGGCTCAGGTCACTATCAAACTCCAGTCATGGGACTTCAGTCCTACTGATGTTAGCGAAAACCCGGCCAAGTCTCTATAGCAAACTTCCGACACCTGAACACCGACGGAAAGCAGTGGCAGGCTTTAATAGAGTGCATATTTAATTTACCGCATTAAGCAATCCGTGGTCAATACTGACCAAAACAAACTGACCATAAAACAGAGTTAAGGGTATCCCTAGGGTACCTGTCCAGTGTTCCTGGAAGAGATGACACAGACATCGCCTGGGTTCTCAATGGCAACAATGGCGCGAGCTGCCAACAGCAGCTTCTCCCATGTCTTCTTAAGATTGATGATGAACACACCTGGAGAGAAAGAGAGAAGCAACTGGTCAAGCTTGGACAGTAGACAATAGTTTAACAAAACACTTTAATCAAACTAAAACCTCGACCCGACTGTGAACTTCGATATAATGAATAAAGATTTAACTTAATCAATTGTATGACTGGTGGTTTAACTCCCTACGCACCGTCACTCTTCCTCTTGTAGACGTAGTGCTCCATCTGGTAGTCCATGTTGGTGCCTCCCAGATGGGTTCCTGCTGCCAGAAACTTCAGCACATCTTCCTCCTTCATTTGAAGGACATCCAGACCTCCGGACATCGTGACCACTTTTCCTGTGTTACGAGTCAGATGGAAAAGCTGGAACAAAAAAAAGCAGGCGATGCTCGGATCAGTAAATTCATAAAAACACGCCAACGACCGTTTTACCGGTACCAAGAAATATTATTCTTCTACCAATGATTATTGGATCTACTCATCTTGAATGCCTAGTAGCCGTACTAACTTTTCAACGATATTATTTAAGTATATCGTGTTTTCTTAACTTTCAAACTGATTGTGAGCTAAGTTATAGAACATAATATCAAGTTATATATTCAACCGTGAATGGGCACAAAACAACAAGCTTGAGTAAGCTCTGGAGCTGAAGTACGAATGGTTTTCCGCCTTTACAGCCACCTTAGCGCATGTCTCGCTAGTTAGCTTAATGCTATGCTAACAAACCCTTTTTAGAACAATCGTACAGTAAAACATAAAAATACTAAATACAAATTGTGATGCATTGAGCCCTTTGTGTTGAGTTGGCGTTTTATGTTATTACAGTTCGCCTTGGGGGGGTTAAAATACACATTTTGAACACTTTACACTCACCACGAGACAACGCCGTATGGAAATCTGTACCACACGGTGAAAAAGAGAACGCAGGGAGGAAATTACGTCATATATATGCTAAAATGTTCAAGCGTATCATTGGTTGTTTGGCTGAGCGTTCAGCTGAATGTGCTAAATTTTTTGACCACTAGATGACGGAGCGGAGCTGAATGATGGCGTTTTGTGTGGTGTTTTGGGGGCTGGTAACTAGAGGTCGGAAGAGTTTCCATGTTAAGACAAAGGGGATGGAAAGACCATATTAAGATATTACTGAGACGTTGGGCTCTCGGTGAAAGATTGACCTATGTTGCAACTTTATTTACAGAAGATAGTGAGTTCCAGTACATCACAAATATGTACATAGTGACTGTGCAACCAAGTCAAAGATATTTCAAAATATACATACTTTATTTTTTAAAGACATAATTTTATTGGAGATAAAGTCATTACCCGTGTTGCCACAATACAAAAGTGGTGTGGAGGGAGAAACAGGGCATAATTATCCGACTTCTGTATTTGTCGTGAATTAGTGATTTAGTGAACACATGTAATTCTAAAAGCAAGAAAACGGTATTTTGTCTTTGTTAAACAGCATAATATTCTGTAAAAGTATAAAATATCATAAGTCAAAAAAAATACCCAGAGAAATTGGAAAGCATGTGTTGGTTAAAAAACTACAACTTACAATTGACATTTTTATGTTCGGGAAGAGTGTCAAGGACACCCCATTGCGTCTCTTTACTGCTATCTTAATAAAAAGAAACTTCACTAGAGGGGTCAGCGTGCACTGATGGGAATAACATGACACGTGACCTCATATTTATTTCCCAGAACGTTACTTACAATTCACACAGAAATTTACTACAACGTCTACTGATGGCTAATCAGCACGTAGATAAATATGTGAATGCTTGTAAATGGGTAACAAAGAGACTCATGAACGTGGTTTGACTTCATAATAATAATAAAAATCATAATAATGATTATAATAGTTTTAATACATTTAATTATAGGCGCCTTTCTAGACACTCAAGGTACATGTCATAGAAAATTAAACAATGTATACAAGTATATTAAAAAATTGCATCATATGACATTTAACAGAAGAAAAATAAAATGTATTGAGAAAGGGAACATATATATATATATATATATATAAATGTGTGTGTGTGTGTGGGTGTGTGTGTGGGGATGTGTGTGTGTATTAATATACATGTACGTACATACGTACATAAACATACACATATACAGTATACACATACTCTAACTCAATGGAAACCCAATGGATAATTCAGCATATAGTGCTTGAATGTAGCCTAAACCTGGTTATAGATGTGCATCAGACCTCTGACGTCCCAGTTTTTGTTTTTTGTTTCGCAGTAAGGTCAATGACAAAAATCTATTTATTTAATTAAGCAACCAGTTATACTGAGCATGGCACTGATCCTCTATTTCACATGAAACGCTCTGACCCATTCCAGTTAAATACTAGTTTGAATACGATTCTAAATCAAGCATTATTGATTATAGATCTTGATCACAATATGAACGTAGCTTTTGTAATCAGTAACTGTATCCAACACCCAGACAAACTGACTTGGGTGTTAACATCTGCCTTTTTCTTAGTTTATTTAGTTCAGATATGGCAGCTTTTTAATTTCTATTATGAAACAACCACAAACTGTGCAGATAGATGCAAGAAAAAAATGTTATGAACAAAAGATGCTACATTTATGGCGTTACCAATTAACGCTAGCGTAACACTTGGCAACATTATCTACCATCGAATCAATGGCAAGGACAATGGTTTAAACGTATCTAACTTCATGTACAAATTCAACGATTCAATTCAAGAAACTTTCCTTATGATTACCTGTTACATTGGATGTTCCACCACTCCCACTCGGATCATTCTTATCTATGTCTGACAGTAAGGTGATAAGCCCATTGCATAACTAACAGTAAGTCTGGTACAGTAGTTTGAGTTAAACAGTGTCTCCTAATCATTTTTCCCATTGCTGAAGTGCTGAGTTTACTGATATCCCCCGTACAAAAAAAAACTAGCGAACAGACATGCCATAAAAACTAATTTTATGCTGCATCTTATGTGGAAAGAACGTGATATCGTGGTTCAGTTCTTTGAGTACTTAGCTATCTCTGATTTATGACGAAGGAGGGTAGATATGGAATGTCTTTGGTGCATGCAAGTCAGGGTTGAGCCAATGCTTTGTGTCAGCCTTACGTTGTCAACTTGATTCCTGTTCCGCTTCATCAAGGAATCAGTAGGGCACGTGGAATGTCTGCACTAACACCGAGGTTCATGCAATGGGGAGGAAGGCGTGTCACTATATGCTTAATCACAGGGAGAATAGTGTGCATTGAGTACATGTCATTTCTGTTAACAGTTAAAGTCGGGCAATGTTTCATATAAGAGTAAAACTTAATTTTTGTATTTTCTTATAAAAAGGTATAATATTCTTGTAAAACTTAAATTTCTCACTACAATAATAAGAACAATAGGCATGTTTCACTTTTCTGTTTGAAGAGGACAAGAACTACAGCTACACTACATATATTACAACAGTGGCAGACGTAAAATAACAATTAGTATTCAGTAGAACCTACGATTTAAGCGCATAAATAGACATTTAAAAAAAAACTTTAGAATACTTACAGATAAGAGATTTAAAAAATTTGACTATGGAATCATATGAAGCTACACATTTTCAGCAAAACAGGTTACTTATCGTACAATTAGGACACTAATCTGAATTGATGATCCATAACATCGGTCTCGAGTTAATGGCTTACAAAGCATCAGAAAAGGACTTCGCAACTTAACACAGAATAGAGTAGATAAGGAAGCGAATGGAACAGAAATATTGTTCATTCGAAAACCAAGACAATAATATAGTGCATAGCAAACCTATTATCATGCATGCCTCGTGTATTCAGTCAAAACACATTAAACATTTGATGAAAACAATGTGTATTCATCCATTTTGCTTTTGTGCTCATCGGCCATTAGGGAACAACAATCTGAGACTTTCTGGCTTGCACATAAGCCATGCCACCCGCACCTCACATGGAACATACTGGTCAGTCAGTGTCCATTGGCACTCTCTTCCTTCACAGCTGAAGACGACGCACCCCTTTCTGTTACTTCTTATGAGGCACTCGCTATTTTCCGTTCCACTTCTCTCGACTGTTTCTTTGTTTTAGTCTGGCAGACTCTTCCCATTCTCATGGAGATTTTCCTTCTCCTATTTCCCCGCTTCAGTCCACATTCATTCTCTTCGTCTTTCCTCCTCATGACTTCAGTCCAATGTGCGCCATCATGTGCTCATACACCGTCCATGCCATAGCAGCCATCATGGTTCTCCTCAGGGACCGTGGTACTCCGCCACGGAAGAACCCTATCAACCCGTGTGTCTGAGAAAAGAAGAGAGAACATGAATTGAAACACATTTTTAAGCATAGTAAGTTTAGCAGTAAGGCAGCAGTGAACTAGGTCAAGTGAGTCAGCGAACGATGCCTTTCATACTAGAAGTAGGTCACACACAGGATGTTAACCTGACCCAACATGCACGTGATCTACCATGTCAGTCACTCAAATTGAACAGATAAGTGTTTGTATTTAAGAGTATTGAATGGTAGAGATTGAGCAAACAGAGCCTCCTTTAAAGCAATAACAGAACTGATAACAAACCACACTTTGAATAGGAGCGGCTAAATGTACCGAATATATGTCTCTGACGGCATCTTTGGTCCTCTTGTGCAGGTGAGGGCTAACTTGGATGTGTGTTTTAACCACGTCAGCCGGCTGGGTAATCAGAGAGGCCAACACACCAGCCAAGACGCCACAGCTGAAGTTAGCCATGGGGGCATAGGTGGATAACTGGATCTCTGTAAAGGTTAGGGAGGATAAAGTAAATACACAATTTAATTAAATTCATTTTTAAAATACATTTCTCATAAAGGGCATTTGTTAGGAAGGGCCTATGTAAGAGCCTATGTTATACATACATATGGAAAAGGTTGTGAGCATATAGGGTCATTTTGAGCGGGGGCACTTCAGTTTGGTCCTTACCGTCTGGTAGAGAGGCCTTGGCCTGGCTGTAGAACATGACGTAGATGCCAGAGAAAGGAGCGTCCCTGAGGAGCGTAGCCGTCAGGCCGGAGAAGAGAGCCCTGGGTCCCTCGGTCTGGCACACGCTGCGCAGAGCCCCGACCACGCTCCCATAGTTGTATTTGCCACTCTGGAAGAAAAGCCACATTAATGTAGTCAGAAAACACTTCTTTTTTTTTTTATAGAATAACTAGATTTCCCCATAACGAGATATGCAGACTTTTGTTTTCCAAATCGCTTGCTTTCATTTCCCTCGGTCCCCATCTCTGCGTAAACGACGCTCACCTCAAAGCGGGTCTTGATCACGGTGACCGGCAGCATGAAGACCCCGGCCACCGTGCGGCTCCCGGCCCCCAGCATCACCGCCTCCACGGCCCCAGGGACGCGCTCCTGGAAGAAGTGCTGCTTCAACGAGTAGTAGGTGCTGAAGTAGAGGCCCACGCCGGGGATGGTGCGCACAAACGACTGGGCGGGGGGAAAGGGGGATGTAGGATGTCACACAGAGACACCAACTTTGCGCAGAGACTCATTTGTTTAGAATCTGTGTCTGTGAGCGTAAGAGAGAGTGTGTGTGTGTGTGTGTGTGTGTGTGTGTGTGTGTTGACCCACCGGTGAGATTCCCTTCCACAGTCCCAGCAGCTTCTCTGTCCTTATGACACTCTGAAACACGGTCACCATCCCCACTCTGGCAGAGCTAAAACACCAAGAAGACCCAGAGAGATATGGATTGAGAACAAATCAACAACCATCACAAACCGCAAGACACACAGACGTAGACCAGCCATGTCATGGTTTTTGGAATGCTGTTATCTTGTGTTGTCTTCATGATGAAGCAAAGGTTTTGGATTCCTCCGATTGTTTAATAGAGGCCCTCTTGCAATCAATAAAATGTAGGTTATGTTGGTTCACCGTGCCGAGAGCATGTGAGTTCAAATAGCCTGTATTGTGTGTGTGTGTGTGTGTGTGTGTGTGTGTTCATTACTCACCCAGGTTGCACATTGCTCTGCAATGTCTGCAGACGGGTCTTGACTAGGTCCAGAGGCTGAAAGAGCAGGGTGGAGCAGGTACCACTAAAAGAGCCACACATGAAGGCCTTGATCGCTGGGTGAGCCTGAGAAGGGGAGGGAGAGGAGGAGGAGGAGTAGGTAGAGAGGGTGGGATAGTGTTAGCACTGGTTTCACACTCAATTCAGTATGGTTGGGTGCTTACTGGTATTTCACTGTGTGTGTGTGTGTGTGTGTGTGTGTGTGTGTGTGTGTGTGTGTGTGTGTGTGTGTGTGTGTGTGTGTGTGTGTGTGATGTGCTGCTTAGCTCTACAGATGGACAAGAGG
>JAVQJS010080072.1:0-14250 GCA_036024795.1 Galaxias rostratus
CCCCCAATATTACATCACATTAACAGCAGCGATTTGAGCACGCCCCCCTTACTATTACATCAAAATAACAGCAATGGTCTGATGATCTGAAAACGCCCCCCCTCTACTATTACATCACAATAGCATCAACAATTCGGGCACCCCCCCTCCCCCCAATATTACAGCACAATAACAGCAACGATCTGAGCGCGCCCCTCACTATTACATCACAATAACAGCAACGATCTGAGCACGCCCCCCACTATTACATCACAATAACAGCAACGATCGGAGCACGCCCCCCACTATTACCTCACAATAACAGCAACGATCTGCCAGGGATCAAGCCTAGCTCTGGACTAAAATCTCACTGCCAATGGAGGTTCTCCATTTAAACTCTTTGTGAGTCCAGGGCCAGGATTCATCCCTGTACGGGAAACTGGGCAATAGTGTGTTCTTAGGATTCCAACATTAAGTTGTACACAGTGAGGACACAACATTTGGAAACAGTTTGCCTGAATATCAATTTTCATAAACAGAGGTAACGAACTAGAATAATGTGTCTGCATCGTAATGAATACAATTATTCAACAAGACTAGATCGTACAAGAAAACTAATTACAGTGACATAAAAAATCTTAGAAGCTTTGCATAGCTGTATTCTTCTGCACGCGGGTAGCCCTACTCTAAATCCCACAGGAGTTCCGGTCAGGGTGAGAATTATGTGGCAGCCAGTGGGAGCTGAGCTGCCATAAGGAGGGGTCTGGGCTACTTCAAAAGCAGTAACGATTGTGGGGGTCGCCAATAAAGTGCACCGGCTAAGACATTATTTATTCATCTCCGCCACTAACATTAGAGACCCCCACGAAACTCAGATTATAACTCGGACCCTGGTCACTGTGTTGCGCCTGTCCGACATGATCTCGACAAGTGATCAAACCCCTCCACATAGAAGGTAACGAGCCGTGACAACACGTCCTCGTCTCGTCATCGACTCAAATACATTTAGCTGTGTGTGCTGATCAGTGATGCTGACAAGACTCTCACGTGACCACGGCCACGCCTGCCGTTTAACGCACCTGAGAATAATTTATCCATGAAAGTAATGCACGGTAACGAACACAAAACGCCATTACAAGCACGTAGCTTTGTGAATCATCCAAACGTGTTCACTGTGCGTGAGTTAACTTATTTACAGCGCGGGATAAGGCGTGCGAGCCGGCGGAGTTAAACTACAGTTAGTTGTCTACGTAAAACCCTTCAAGCACGACATACTAAAATGAATATGTAATATCGCGGTGGGGTTGGCTCAGAGCTCGGCAATTCATTGGATGCTTCCCACGCCCATAAATTATGTATTAGTGCGACAATGAAAACATAGAGTTCCTGGTGCTTCAAAGCCTTGTCTGAATAAGAAATTATTAGATACATTTCTCCCGTTACAACAGAAAGGCGGTTTTCCGGTATTTGATTTGAAAGCCAAGCCCACCACAAGATTTCCAACAGTCGTTTGCAGTAATGATCACTAATTATTACAACTGACATAAAAACGAAGGTGTATATACTACAGTACATTTTAAAATATATATTACCGGTCTTATTTCAATTATCAAAGTTTTTATAAATGGAAACTTTTCATTATCGAGACATTTAGTCGGGAACTTTCATTAATGTGTATTTCTAACTAGGTACTTAGATGTTCTTTTAAATATTGACAGAGAATCCAAGCAGCATTTCATATTGCTATGAAAAAGGAGGGATTAAATTTGATCCCCACTTACTAACCACAGCTAGTTTTTTGGTTAGGCCTCAAATTAGATGAAGCGTTTTTGTTTAATTATTCTAATTTCAAATTTGTATCAATTAAACATAACACTGTGTGCAATGCCGCAGCAATGAAGGCAGCACCCGCGATAGGCTGTGTGAGGCCAATCCATCGCTCCTCTCTCTTCCATCCTAACTGCAGTTGAGTGTTTATGTTAATACACCAATTAAGTCTGACCTTCTCTTGTAAATGAAGTCACCGATCATGCAACGGAGGAAACAGATAAGGAGGTTTAAATTCACTCCCGTCGGTCGATATCACACTGCATCACTTATAGCACGTCGAGTGCTCGGTTTATGGGCTACGAGGGACAATCGGCGTTCGCCTTTTACATTTGCGTGTTGTATTGTAGAATATATTGATGTCATGAATGTGTTGTAGTTGTTGTTTCATGTTCCCAAATGGATTAAAAAGTAGAGGGGATGAGACGACAACCTTGAGGTCTGAGTTATGTTTTCAATGACTCATCAATTCTGTTTTTCTTATACTCGTATCCATTTACAGTACGTGAGTCTCAGTTACACTAAGAGGTGGATCGTTTTCCCAAACTCACTTTTAGTCTAACCTATCCCGCCCCAATAACGTACTAAATACAAGACAAGCAGGGAATCTTTCGCGACGGTTGACTGCAGATTACTCCCTTGCACTTGGAATAATGAGCTGCAACAAGGTTCTTTCGCCATGGCGACAACGACTTACAGCGTGCGAGGGCTGAGCTCACACCCACACAGCCAGGGGCTTCTGTAATCTTCATTAGCGCAGACAAAAGCCTCGAGCGTCCCCTTAGCATTCCTACACGAAACCCGCAGCGCACACAGGGTCCCGCATGGAGCCGGTGCAGCGGCTCTTATTGGGGTCGGTGGACAAACACTAGGTGTGATACACGATCTTGATAGATCAAATAATTAAAAACAAACACACATATCCTAGCAAGCTAACCAGGGGAGCTTATTAAGGCGACACATCGAAAACAATAAATGTGCTATGCCCTGGCGAGGGTATTTCGTTCCTCCCCAAAAACCCATTCACTTTAAAGACAATCTGTGATGCCTGACGTTATATATATATATATATATATAAAGAAAAATAGAAAAAGATAGTAGGTTGCCACTGGCAGAGATGGTAAACCCCAGCACACTTGGATTAACATAAAGGGTGTTCATGTGTATTCCAGCCAATACTGCCCACTGCTTGACATGTTGTTAAACCTGGCTGGGCCTGAGCAGCTCCTGCCTCTGGAGGCTGCAGTGCAGAGACATATGCTGGCCGGTAAGGCCAGCCATCATGGCTTCACTCCCATGTAAACGGTTCATACAACATTCTGATTGGACACCAGAGAGCCCAAGTTAGAGAGAAACCAAATCCCTTCCAGAGTGAGAGAAGCGTATCACGAAACACGTGCACATGCAAACTCGCACATTGCATGCACAAGTATATACGTGCACATGTATATACGTGTGTGTGTGTGTGTAACAAATTACAATCCCTGTGTATCTGTTCAACCCTAGTTCCACGTAGAGAAGGGCACAGTAACCCCTCACGACGCCAAACAAAAGCCTTTAAAATGGGTCTGTTGTGAACTCACAGCAAAAAAAAGAAGAAGAAGAAAACCAAAGGATTTTACGATTGCTTTTTTAATCCATTAGCTTTGGACATTTCCTTCTCCTCCTCCTCCTCCTTCGACTCCAGATTGTTTTGAACCCCATTCAATCCCCTCTTTAAGTCTTTCCTCCTCGCTCCTGTTGTTGTTGTTGGATTTTTTTCCCGCTTCTTCACGGCTGGCGAGTGTCACACCAGTTCCCTGTCTGCAGCTCTGGAGCGGAGCGGAGACGTTTCCTCGGAGAGAGCTGCCTCTGGGGGGATGAATCACACCAACAACGACGGATCAAAAATATCGATCAGCTTCTAGCAAAAGACCTGATACGATGTGGAGAGTTCTTCTTTTCTTTTTTTTATTAAATGGGGGCTCCGCTAGAAAATCACAGGAAAAGAGAATCACATTTGCTCGCTATGCCATAGTTTAGAGTCGTGGGTTTTCAAACCTACACTTTTTTGAGTTGTGAGACACTGTGTGAGGTTCGAGTGATTGAACCGTTGTCGTTTGATCCGGTTCCGACCCCCTCGAAACACATCTCCAACGGCGACGATCAACAGACCCATAGTGTGCTTATTGTCCGGCAAAACAAACCCATCAACACAAGGGTCGCTTCCTTCCCAGGACTCTCATGAGGAAGATTGGCCAGCTAAAGTGTCAACAGCAATCAGTCCCGCTCTCCACTCCGTCTCCATGAGGAGTCGGGCTGTACCACCATCGCTGACACGGGTTTAGTTGGGTCCATGGTGGAAACCAAGTTACAACGTTATCTGCACTACAGTCTTAACCAGGTTACAGTGTAATCCAGACTATAGTGTTATCCGCACTACAGTCTTAACCAGGCTACAGTGTAATCCAGACTACAGCGTTATCCGAAGTACAATCTTAACCAGGTTACAGTGTAATCCAGACTACAGTGTTATCCACATTACAGTGCTAACCACACTACAGTCTAATCCAGACTACAGTGTTATCCGTAGTACAATCTTAACCAGGCTGCAGTGTAATCCAGACTACAGTGTTATCCACATTACAGTGTTAACCACACTACAGTGTAATCCATACTACAGTGTTATCCAGACTACAGTCTTATCCAGACTACAGCGTTATCTGCAGTACAATCTTAACCAGGCTACAGTGTAATCCAGACTACAGTGTTATCCACAGTACAGTCTTATCCAGACTACAGCGTTATCCGCACTACAATCTTAACCAGGCTACAGTGTTTTACAGACTACAGAGTCACCCAGACTACAATGTAAACTTGGCTACAGTGTTATCAAGGCTACAGTGTAAACCAGACTACAGTCTTATTCAGACCACAGTGTCATCCAGGCTACAGTGTTATCCAGCCTACAATGTTATGCAGACTACAATGTAAACTTGGCTACAGTGTTATCAAGGCTACAGTGTAAACCAGACTACAGTGTTATCCAGCCTACAATGCTATGCAGACCACAGTGTTATTCAGGCTACAGTGTTATCAAGGCTACAGTGCAAACCAG
Source organism: Galaxias rostratus (assembly GCA_036024795.1). NCBI lineage: Eukaryota > Metazoa > Chordata > Actinopteri > Galaxiiformes > Galaxiidae > Galaxias > Galaxias rostratus. The sequence goes on from JAVQJS010080072.1 coordinate 4,904, forward strand.
TCTACAGCGTAAACTGGGTTAACCAATCGTAACCAATGTTATGCAATGCAATGAAGCAATGAACCCAAACTACAGGGTTCAGCAGGCTAATCAATGTAACACTCCCAAAACTGCACCATCTCAATGGACCCTGATCCCAATAGGAGGGACCAAGCCTGGACGGACACACAGACATGTGGCATGTGTGAGTGTCTGTCTGTCTGTGTGTCTGTGTGTGTGCGTTTGTGTGTGTGTGTGTGTGTGTGTGTGTGTGTGTGTGTGTGTGTGTGTTTGTGTGTGTGTGACCTAATTTTTTTTCCCACGTTACTTGAGACATATGGTTTGGGGAATTTTCCCCATCACCTCACACTGGCATCTAGTTAAGCAGATGGGTGTGAGGCAAATAGGGAGAGAAGAGAGAAGTCTGTATTAGAGGCTTCAACAACCACAAGTTCCATTTGAAGGAGGATGCTGGCCGTTCATTTAAAAGGCAGACACAACATAGATCGAATTTACATTTTTAGTTTGAGTTTTTTTTACAGTTGGGTGGAAGAAATAAAAAAAGGGAAACCTTTAGTAGACAAGTTGATCTAATAATACAGTAGACAGGCTAATTCAATTTACTAATAAAGCCATATCTCAAATAAATAATTTAAATTGAATTTAAAGAATTAATCTAAAAGCATCGAGGACGCATCCCAGTAAATTGAATGGCATACAATTCAACTCGATTTGTTTGCTAAGCTTGTCGTTAATTTAATTAAATCCGATTTCCATTATTTACTAACAAATGATTACAATGTGTGCGCTCGAATAACATCATGACAAATTCCACCCTATGAAGAGCATAATCCTCGTCGTCATCCTCATCTTCATCACATTCTATTGTTTAAGCGTGACGGCAAAGTCCGCTCAACTCGAGTTCTAATTTTAATTTGTTTAATTTAGAAGAAAAAGTTATCACTAGATTATCACTGACACACGCACTGAAGTTTGCTCCTGCTAGTTAAGTTCCCTCGTGTTAACACAGTCATAAACACAGTTCGTTACTTAATTGTATTGAGCGTTTCAGAGAGCTCCTCCTAACATGGGCTCGCGATCAAAGGGAACGCGCCGACAGCCAGATCTGCAGGCTGAGTCTCTTCATTATGTCTCCCTGTTAAAAAGGTGGGTGGTGAAGAGAAAAGTGACTAGAATTGAATGAAACCGAGGCGAGTAAGGAGGCCTTGTTTTCCCCTAGAAGCTGCGGAACACAGGGTGGAGAACACGTTGCCAAAACGATCCTGCACGTATACTCGCTCTATGCTTTGCTTGGTTTTCGCGTTTGTTTTTGGTACACAGAGGGAGAACGGAGCCCTTTGGGCATGTGGTCTTCACATTAAGGTATAGCGGAATTAGCGCCTTCCAGAGACTCCTGTACAAGAACAACAGCACTTAATTTCAATATTATTTTTAACAATTGTACAGCTACAGGTAATGACACAGCAAAGCATATGCTTTCTCCAAAGGAGAGAAAGGGGATTTGTGGTCTCAGTGGTGGTGCATTCACGCTGGTATGATGAGATTGGAACCCTGTCTGCAACATGAAAGGGACGAATAACAGTTGTAACTCCCCCGCACGTTGTATCATCTCAGGCTTGGCCATCATTTCAAATAAACTCAATTTCCCTTCGTGCTTAGGAAAAGAGGGGACCACTTCTGTGTCACCTCACGCTGATCTTTGGAGGTGGAGAGAGGAGGGGGAGTTATACAATAACAGTGGAAAAAAAGATGAGACCGCTGTGTGGCTGCGACCTCATTGAAAAATGTCAGGATACTATATTGTTGCATTTGTGAACCCATGGCAACGAAATGAACCAGGACAATCTGCACATCCAATCTCTGTCCCCCAGTGTGAGGATGGCCGTTCACTTAATAAGTGTAACTAAAGGATCTGTTCCACGGTGTTGGGATTTCTACTCAAACGTCCAGGTTTTAAGGAAGAAAAGAGAATCTAATAAAATATTTATTGTCCAGGACAATCCCACTCACATTCAAGCATAAATGAAAAGTTTTTATTTTTTTATTCTACTTCTCAGGCGAATGTTAATCCTGAGAACTGCGCCTGGGAAAAAAAGCCCTCAAAGTGAACGTCCACAATGGATTGACGTGACCTTATGGAATGTAGGGGCTGCCATTACTTAGTGTAACACGGGGAATGTCAGTCACAGTGTGTAATCCAAATATATGTAATATGAAACGTCACACCGTGGATAAACTTTGGTTATCGTGAGTCATCTTCCCTTGTCACAATTCAATATTATTAGAACGAATATGCAAGATGACAAGTTTAAATTGGCTGTTATGACACACTTGGGATGTGGATTCAGTCAAAAAGCAGTGGTCTAATTAAGCGTCACTTGAATAAACTTCACCGTTTTCTGCCACAAGCGTTTTCCAACGTGACTCAGTGTTGCCATCTAGTACATGTGTTACAGACCTGTTTCTCAACATGGTCTCCGAAAGTGCCCGGTATACTCTCAGAGCCTGCTCTCTTTTGCGTGCTACTTGGTCAGAGCACTGAGACCAAACACGTCCTTATTTCGAAGATGACAATATTATGAAGTTCCAATTAATTAGTGTATATGACGCTTCAACCCTGCGCTGATTCGATATGCATTGTCAAATTGGATTTGATTGTAATCCGCTTCATGAACTCGTGCACATATTTGACAGAATATGAATGCATGTGGCGCGAAAACTTTCAATCTGACGAAAAATATTCACAATTGGATATTGAATTCTGTGACTCCCCCAATGATATCGTTTGCCTCTGACATAGTCTGGGTGAGCTGTACAGCACCGGCACACAATAGAAATAACGAGCGAAAAAGATTTCATTGCACTTACCCCCTAGAAGTACCACAATTGATTGAATCGCAATCACATGCAACATGTTTGTCTTCGTCTCTTGAAAAGGAAATCCAAGATTGACAATGGTGAATAATTCAAAAGGCCGTATGCTTTATCATTGACTACAATTTCAAAAGGTATTTTTTCACGAAAAAAGTCCAGCCAGTTTCACCCAAATCTTCAGCAAATAGTGCCAATGCTGGAATCATGGTAGGTGGCTGTGTATGTTGTTGTATCACCTCAAGCAGTTCCCAAAGCCCAATGATTAGAGCATTGAGACTAATATTTGGACTTTAGCGCCTGTGAACAAAGCTCTCCTTTACGCATTTTGGACTGCAAGCGTTTTTTTGGAGGGGTAGTGAAAGCGTCCTGTTAGCGTGAGGTTTAATCGGAACAGCACGAAACAATAGTTTATTTGTCTTCATCACTTTGACGGTGCAAAATCTTGTCTCTTCGTTGGTAACTTTGTCATCTCTTTATCCGCCTTATCGGGCAATTTCGGTTGCTGAAGTTTATTGCGGCAGCGTTGTGGGAGAAGTCAGATAATGTGGAATGAAAACATCCAGCATTGTAAATAGAAGTCACTTCCATAAATACACCCACTTCCTCTTCGACCTGGAATTAACAAATAAAAAGCTTCTAAACTACGCGTAAATCCCAATCTTGCGCAGCAATGATATTTCAGAGTAACGTTAACTGATTTGGTTCAGCATATGTCCAATATATTTGTTCAGCTCATATAACCTGTAGTTGTTCATTTTACGGAGATTTGTGACGCGAAATAACGTTGGTTATTGCGTGCAATCTTACTATCCGTCTGCGACCTGTAATGCACATTCAAAGGCGTGCAGTGTGGAGAGAAAGGATGAAGAGGTGCGGGTGGATGTGAAGTTGCAATTGGTAGAAAAAATAGAAAAATGCCAGGGGGGTACGGGGGCGTGCAGCCATCCCCGTCATTAAAAACAGTAATTGTTACACGTTAATATTTATTTATTTATATTTAGCCTTTTGTATTTTCTATAAATCTCCAGTTTTTATCTTATCGTGGCAATATGTTATTATTGAATATATTTCGCTTCTGTTTTATATTTATTTCAATGACAAACACATAGCCTATCCAGGCGTATAGATGTCTCAATAAACGTTTCAACGGAATATAACGCACTTCGGACCATCATTTTTGATTAATACCTTTACGTTTGGTCATGTTTGAACGGATTTGTATTTCGTCTTAGTCCACTTCGTAACCTTCCTCACCTTGCCGCTGTCCAATCAGTGGGCACTAGTGACCCACTGTGGACACAACACCAACCTGCACTTCTTCACGTAACAAAATCAAAGTGCTGGGAGGGATGAGGGGAAGACAAGCCACTGTCTAAACCAGGCTGGCTGAGGGTGCCACTTTATAAACAAGAGTTAAAGCAGGACCCAAATTGGTGGACAACTCAATGCCAGATAACTGCATTAATTTTGGATCTAAAAGAAAAACATTTACAAGCTGTATCCCCATAGAGAAATGTTGTCCATGTGTTCACAAAATTAGAAAATAAAAACTCAGCTTTTTGGGTTTATTAAAGTTAGACAGAAACAAAGCCTGCACAATTAACATCTAACTCTGTGGCACCAGTACAAGAAGTTCTCATTTAGGTCTTTTGTTTTGTTTTGAAGTTATGGAATTATTATTCTATCTCGTTGAGGTGAGGATTACATCTGCGGGGAAGTAGGCTTAATGTGTTATGTATTATTGTTATGAGGGTCTCATGTTTACCTCATGTTATAGCGTTTTCACCAAACTATGGTTGGCCACATTTCAGTTAGAAGGCAAAAAGATGCAAAGCATTTCATACCATATTCACCGCATCTGTAGTTCAAGAGGGGAAAAAAAAACAGGTTGAAACGATTCTTGAACTGGACATTCAACATTCATCTAGATTGCCTTTGACGTTCCATTTGTTCCCAATCCACAGCAAACGAAATCCCTCCTCTAGAGTGAGGTCAACCACAAAGAGACAGGCACGCTGGCTAACACTGAATTCATGCTATTCATTTCTTTAACTCTCCAATGTTCTGGCACGTTAATCCTGTCAAGACGGCGCCGCGGCCCGTAACTCGACTACGCTCTCCTCGTTATTGTTTTTCCATTATTTCACGCTTTTGAAAATATTTTCCATAAACATTTCCCATCTCAAAATCTCAAATCTCAACCTGTGTGTTTGGGTTTCTTTTCTAAATCCGTGAAATTCGATCGTCCTCTTTGCAGGGAACAAAAATCAATCTCGAGGCAGCTGTAAAAGACATTCGGATGTGTTTGGATGTAGTAGAGTGGGTTTTTTTTGGTGCGAAAGCATATGGAATCTATAAAAGGTATATTTTCCTAGACTTTTAACACATGGGACTGGATTGCCTCCGACAGTAACCATGGCTCCTGTCCTTCAACAGCAAACCTTCTGTAGCCGGGGCCCCTTTAAAACGAGGCCCCTGGGAGCCCAGACGGCACTCCAATCCGTTCGACTACAGACAGACTGTGGTGTGCACGTCCAGACGGTACCTCTGTGTCTAGGATTACAACGTCTGTAGCTGCAAGTCATTCGTCTTTATATATATATATATTTAGAGAGAGAGAATGAATGAATAAATATTCTTACCAGACGTTTTCGCTTCACCTCACCTGGAAATGAAGATGAGCTAGTTCCTGTTGCTAACACAGTGGGTGTCCAGTGTCCTGTCCAGTCATCCTTAAGACCAGGACTTTAGAGGTTTAGAAGGGTGGTTAGCAATAGGTAATGATAACTATGAGCACGTTGTGGCCTATGTCATCGCAATCCTTATTGGTACATATTCAGCCAAACAAAGTTAAACTAACACTACTAATACATTAACATAGAGAAACTGAAACACGACTGCCATCAAAGCAAAACTGATCTGGAATCAGACTTAGGTTTGCCAATGATAACAAATAGGACGGAGACATATCGTCACTGGCTGGACCTGGGCCAGCACATTCACCCTGGGAGGCATGTTTCACTGAAGCAGTGTGGAGAAAAACTTTTACAAAAGTGAACTTTTGTTTAAAGTGCACAGCTTTGATCAGTCTCTGTGACCTTCCTACACGCCCCCCCCCCCTTCCACCCCCCTACACACACACACAGGTATGACTCCCCATTGTTCTTAATGCATAGCTGGACAGTCAGTCCCTGGAGGCAGGCTCCCTTTGGACAACATACAGTATATTTCATCTGCTATGACCTTACCTACCCTAGCCAGAATGTGCCATAGACAGTCAGCAAACACCCCCCAGCCCCCATTTTTTTTTTTATATATTTCATCAATGTGGCCTGCCACCATTCTCCTCAGTCTACATGATCCACGCTAGAGCTGACGAAGAAAAATAAAAACCCAGATCTTCGATGATGCCTGTCCCCATCCTCATCACCAGTTATCCTCAAGGTGCCCTGGAACTACCCTTTTCACTAGATTACACACTCCCTATGCCCAAGGCCATTATAAAGTGTATTTACTTATCAGACTCCTATAGGCTGTCTAGAGGCCACCACTGTGTTTGCCAGACAGACGTCCTCTGGGCACGGGGAGGGGAGGGTGACCTTCCCGTAGCCCGACATGAGTCACTAGTGGGCAGGGTACACGACAGCCGGGGTCCCTTGATGATCCGTCCCCTTTGTGGTTCTCCTTCTCGTTTTTTTTTAGTTTTTTTTGTTCTAACCTTTCAAAAGAATAGTCACTCATGCAGGCTGCATCTGAGTGGCATCCCCCCCCAAAAAAGTCCTCCGTTTTGAATTCAAGTGGGGCAATGGATACGCGGTCTCCTCGGCATGCAGATAAAGCTAAAACTTGCACGACAGATCAACATTATCCTGGCTAAAACGTAAAGGCAGAGATCTGTTTTTATTATAACAACTGACGTGGTCGAGGAGCCATTGGTGCTGCCAAAGTCTCTGTGTCTGCCCCAAGAAGGTCCACTGCTTTTCCTGGCCTGTGGGGATAGTGGACGGTCCCATTATGGTTGACTGACAGTTTAGCAATCGCGATGGTGCAAATGGGACATGGTGAACTTCTCCCCCCCCTGCCCTCCATTCACGTTGACAGTTCTCCCTTATCAAACCAGGAAGTGTCCTGTCCTACTTAGGGCATGCTTAACTTCCTCTGACCTTTCCCCAGCGCTGATTATTTCCACTCCCAATCTCCTCTCTTCAATAGGCTGCCGGCAGGAAGAGGATAATAGGCCTGGGCCCGCCAGTGTGATGAATCCACAGTCTGGTGGGAGAGAGGACGAGAGAGAAGGGCTCCAGGCAAAACAATCTGCTGTTTCATTGTTATTTTAACTGCAAACCCCCTCCCCTCCCCATTGTTCTCTCTCTCCATCCCTCATCCTCCTCTCACATGCATCAAAGGGTTAATTAGGCCATGCTGTATATATTTACAGTGCATCGGCATTGAGACAGTGATACATTAAATGCTCGCTGAGCGGGGGATGTCGACCGAGCCGCTACTGATTTTAGCATTCTGATTTGGTATATCCTCCTTCGTCAAGCAGCAGCCTGTTTGATTTTCTCTCCACGTCGACCTCCCAGGAAAAAGCGTTTGGATAAACCGGGAGGGAACCCACAGGAAGGGGCCCTAATCGCAGCCGCACCGTAATTGAATGGCTTCCCGCCACGCCAGACCATAATTGACCATCAGGAGATCAGGGGGCACGGCGTTGATCCCCCGGGGAGCCGCCACACGTCTCAGTACGTCCGCTCTCCATCTCACCCCGGGGAGCCAACGGGACTGATGAACGGCTCCCCCGGCTCAGACGTGGCCCCCCCCCCCACCGATCCACGGCCGACCGTTTGGCTCTTCGTGAGGACAGAGACGGCGCCTTCGTTTAAACGAAAGGCAATTTCCACACCGGGAAGGTATAGGGGACGGGATTGTCTCCGTCCCTCGTTGTGGTCCTGTTGGTTTTCCATTCCCGCGCAGCTCAAAGCGAAAACAGATCAACAAACCGGCACGGAACGGGTCGTTTCCCCAGGAGTGGGTACATTGGCACTGATTGTGTTCAACGAGGTACATTGAGGTTTGGCTAATTCAGTCAATCAGCCGCAGGTCTCTTTTTTCATTACGCGTCGAAAGAAGGCGAACGCGGCGCATCGCTTTTTAGACGTGCCACCGAGGCCGGCTGTAGGTGCACACAGATAGGAACGCGGCAGATCTGTCGACTGCGTCCACGTTATCACGTCATTAAGACAGACAGGACAACGTTGGCAGGGAGGGATGTTGCCAAACCTCTCTCAATGAAAACATTAGAAGACGCCAGTGGCAACCAGACATACATGCCTGCATAGTGATGTTTTCGGGAAAGCTCTTTGCCTCCCGCTGTGTTGAACCGGCGTCGGAAGACATTCCGGAGCCGCGTCTCTTCCACCACCGTGGTCAGGACCACCGGGAGCGGGCCCCGCCGGCAGACGAAACCAGCCGCCTCGCGACGATCAATGGCTGCATGCGCTCCACCCCCCCACCCCACCCCCCCCCCCCCCCTACTGCGACATCAGTCTGACAGGGGAACAGCGCGTTACCTTACGCCGATCTACTCCGACGCGGAGGACAATAGATCGCCAGTGTCTCGTAACGTAATTAGACTGGACCCGAACGGAGAGCACGAGTCAATAGCATGACATGCGCCTAAATGCGGGAAAGTACATGTCGTTATTTTTTATACCGAAAACATTTGCGTACATTGTTCGATTGTTTGTCAAGTTTGTCAGTATGTTCAATGTACCCCAATGGCGATTGGTTAAGAATTTAAAAAGGTTTGTGCGTCAGGTAGACCCATAGAGCTTCTGCTGTCAATATTGCATTAGATAGCTTGAATAGCTTCTTTTTTATGGTGAATAGTTTTTGCTCTGTTCTACGTAGTTGCTGCCTGCCATGTCAAAAGAATTTCTTTGCTCAAAATGACCTTGTGTTATACTGTGCACTTGGCAGATAAAACACTTTGAACTTTGACGATGACTCCTAGCATGATAGTGGGGGGAGTTGGATTGTTAATCAGTCAATAATGGGATCGTTAGTCTCCGCTGTTCACTTCAGCCATAGACGTCTCCCCAGGATGTCCTCCCACTGAGATGTGAAGCGGGTGTGCATGCTTGTGTGTGTTGGGGGGGCGGGGGGGGGAGAGAATGTGAGAGAAGATGCAGTGGAAGCCGTCTGCTGCCACCTTGAGGCATGCACTAACAATACCCTACCCATTGATTTGAAGTGTATGAAAACGAAGTCATAGCCATCGCTGCATTTTTTCTGTGATAAGAGAGAGAGAGAGAGAGAGAGAGAGAGAGAGAGAGAGAGAGAACTGAACGTGTGTGTGAGAGAGAGAGAGAGTGAGGGCAGAGAGAGAGAGAGAGAGAGAGAGAGAGAGAGAGAGAGAGAGAGAGAGAGAGAGAGAGAGAGACAGATATAAACAGAACGTAGAATTGACG
>JAVQJS010080092.1:0-11134 GCA_036024795.1 Galaxias rostratus
AATAATTACAAAACATTTACAAAAAAGTAATTGCGCATAATTAGCAGCAGCAGCAGCAAGTAAAACGTTTCCGCAGGGAGGTGGAACCAATTTGTAATTAAATGACCATTTCCTCCGTCTGTTTTTGTTTTTGTTAATGATATGATGAGGCCCTTATAGAATTGAAATGCTAGTATCAACAGCACTATAATGACACACTTCGAGTAAGACAGTATCAATCTTGACAGGATATTAGTTTACGGAAGACATGAGCAAAGCCCAGGCCCAGTTTACAAATTTGCAGTTTAAAGTTCTTCTGAATTGAATTTCTAAACTTAGACTTTATATATAGCTATATATATATTTATTATTATTATTATTATTTTTTTTTACCGGTAACGCTATAGAAGTAGAAGTTGCATGAACCATTCAAAACATAATGATACATTTTTTATATCCAGATTATGAATTTAGATTCCACACACATTCCTTCCGGGGATATGATCTGTTTCCAAAAAGGATTTTTTTCCCATTTTGAAACGATGTCCCACCTGCAAACCCTTTGGGGATATTTACGCTCGCCCGCTGCTCTATTATTCTGCTGCAGCTGCAGAAAACACCTCACAATCATTAACATGTGAAAATAACTGTCTCTAGTCTGTCGACACAGCAACATAACTGTATATGATAAGATTGTTCTTTTATCGTCGGTAGCTAAAAAAAATGCAATGCCGAACTAGCACCAGGGGTCGCTTGAGACATCAGTCGTATTATGCAGTGAATACAGCAATTACTCCTCAAAATAAGAAGTTTATATGAATAAATTATTCATGTAAGCCTGGAAATATTGAATCATATATTAGTACCATCATGTGATTTTTTTTATCTTAAACAATTCTGTTTTTTGACTGTTTCTAAATCAGATTATATCGTGAGGGTAACTTTGTAAATGTAAAACTAACAAAAAAAATACAGGATTTAAAGTATTCTAAATCACGACCAAAAATGTTTTATATGGGTATGTGCTTTGCATGTTGCGTCCGTGGGATCCACTTGGCCTCAAAGCCACTCCGCCTCTGCTGTAATAAACTCTGGCGGCCCTGCTTGTTGAACTTGCCGACTTGGATTTTGCATCGATGTAGTCTATTTCCCCGCAAGTTGGGAATGGGTGAAAAATAACGTGCGCCTGGGAAAATGACATGAGTTTAGAGAGGAAAAATAAGCTTTGACAACAATGTCGCTACACGCACTCTAATGGAGACCTGCAGTCGTCCCGGAGACACCAGAAAGTCTCTTTTAATCTGGTTAACCGCTTGTTTTCTACGGATGTCCAGTGGTTTTCGACGGTGTCCTCAATCACGAAGGATTTGGATATTTTCCGTGGTATGTTTTGTAAACTTATTTTTTGTTATTTCTCAAGTTGGAAAAGCTTTGTGGCACCAGGAAAAACGGATTGAATACACATTTAAAAGAGAGCGTGGATTAAACACATTACAGATCAATGATGCACAACCCAACACATTTGATTCACAGACTGGTGAAAATACGGATCCCTCTCTAGTCCCGATGCGGTCGAACGTGGTTTATATTACGCTTAGGTCTAAGCGCCTCAAACCAGCAATGATAAGGGGAACAGTAAGACCAAAAGTAAGAAGAAAGTTGAGAAAGACTAAATTAGGTGAATTGCTTACTACTCAAAATAAGTTGGTCACTTTAGAGACGAAGAAATGGACAAAATTGCGCAATAATGGAAACGAAATATCTTGGAGAGAAATTATCCAGCTGGGTCACCAGAGATTAGCAACAAGTCACACTTCTAATATTGACACTCAAACAGGGCCTCGTGTCAGTTTAATTCGAATATACAGTGACAGGGCACCTCCTTGGTTTAACAAAGAAGATATCCATGCAATGCGCTTTCTTGCAGATGGCCAACTTTTGCGTATAAAAGAAGTGTCTTACACGGGCGCTCTACCCTTCCTATTTTTTGAAGGCACCACAGACGATAGTCTGAGCAATACAATTCATACAAATGACAGTAAAATATGTTTTGGACTATGTGGAATTATCAAAAGACCCGTGGACACCAGTGAGGTATTTGCTTTCCATTTGGATAGGGTCCTTGGACTCAACAGGAGCTTACCGGTCATTACCAGGAAGTTCAGTTATTTACATGGTAAGCCGTATTTTGTTGACAAATCTGTTATCTCCATATTCTGCTATGGACAATCAGTTCTTGCTATAGAGCAGGTAAATGTGAAAGACCAACTAATTGGTTGGTCCAGTTAAACACCAGTGAAGGAGTACATCTCTTTCTCTTTTTCCTTTCTTTCTTTCTCTTCCTCACCCACTCGCTCACTCCTCACACACTCATAAACATTAAAGACCATGACAGTTTCTTCAGTTTAGATAACTTCTGATATTTGATTTACCCAGAGGTTTGTAGATATTTCTGAGGCCAATATGTCATGTATATTAAACCAGCTTTTCAGTGGTGCTTTATCACTCGGTAACAGTATGAGCACATGCATGAGTACCAGTGACAGCCCTGTTAGTTCTGTCTGCTACTCTAACTGCTCTTTATGAAAAAAGACGCTGTTGAGTTGTCCCTCAAATGACCAATATGAAGAGTGTCCATTAGATTCAGTAGTGTTATGATGACTCGTGACACATTTTTCTACCTTTCTTAATAAGATGGCCAGCCATGTCCCGTTGTGCTGTGGGACGTTTCACTCTACCCAGAGGGCCTGGGGACAGACCAGTCCACAGTGAGACTGACCTGGGGGCAGTACCAGAGCTCCCTCAAGCATAGATGTTGGCACAGGAATGTCACCCCAAAACCTGACTCACCCTGCTCCACTATCCACCATTACGAGTGGAGCAAGCTAGCACTTTTTGATTTCCTAATGCAGGTAAGTGGACAATGTACTTTAACCTGAGTGTCAGCATATTAAGGTCAGATGAGTTCAGTTGTGAAATCTGAAATCAGTTATACAGGGACGAACCCCTAGGCCACTTTCTGTATACACTACGTTATGGTGGGTAAATAAACATTTTAAGCCTAAAGTACACTTTTGTGGGGAAAAAATGGTTAAAGCGGTTCTAGGGAAAAGGCGTTTCATAATTTGCGTTTTTCCCAAAGCTTTTTGATACTTAGGATCTATAATTAAATAGCACTCTGGTGTTTGGGCTTTTTTAAGCAGTTAGTACTTTCATAACAAGGGACCTTTGCAAAATAGGTAGGTATGGTTTACAATCCCTGTTGTTGAGTATCCACAACTTATGTAAGAGAAACTAAAGTTGAGCAAAAAAACGTTTTTTTCCCAGATCTTCCACCGGCTGGACCGGAGCTGTTGCGGCTTTAAACCCCGTCTAGAAGACACGTGTGTGGAGCTGGGCCACAATACCGCGTGTGGGGACCGCGACCGCATTCCGCTGGCTAACGTCTCCCACAGAGGGCATGACCCCAGGCACTTGGTCTTCACTGACAACAAGGGTTTCTTTGACCGCGATGAGGAGAACCTAGACTTCAAGCTCTTAGAGGGGATCAAGGAGTAAGTAATGCCACTGACAGCTGTGAATCCAATAGTGGTGTAATATAATTTATTGGCTTCACTTTCTATTGTTATCACATTGTTAAATGGATTAACTGTCTTCCTAACGCAGGGGCACAGCTCACACATCAAAAAAAGAATATGTTTCAAGCAGTAGCTTGTGTCTATACGCCATAAAGTAGGTTGTATCCTAGGAGATGTTTCCTGACCTTGCCTTAGGGGTGGTGACACACCTCGCTGAACCATTCCCAGTATTTAGTGCCATGAATAATAAATCAGTAGGACATACCACAACAGAGACAGTTATAAGGGTGGGGGAGTATTTGGTCTGGCCGCCACGATTTGACTCACTCTTATTTCACTGTTATTTCACACGCTCCTCTTTCAACTCACTTTGATGTTATTGGGCTTCACATATCTAAAAACAAACAGCTCTACATTCATAAAGACAACAAAAACACAAACATTATTTGAAAGAAGGATTTGATTATATTTATTTTTGTGTTGATATGTATCTACCGTGTAGATTTGCAGGTGAAGAAAGCAGCAGGTCTCCTCAGTGCCCCCCCGTCTCATCTCTCACTCGTGTGTCCGCAGGCTGCCACAGTCCGCGGTGGAGGTGCTGAGGAGCAGGAGGCTTAGGCAGAAGCTCCTACAGTCGCTGTTCCTGGACCAGGTCTACTGGGAGAGCCAAGGTGGGAGGCAGGGCATCGAGAAGCTGATCGACGTGATCGAGAGTCGGGCCAAGGTCCTCCTCACTTACATAAATGCCCACGGCATTAAACTGGTGCACATGAACGTCTGACAAGAAGTTAGATGAGGGGATTGAGGACTTGGACAGGACGTTCATGACTCTATTCCCTTTGCTAATACCTAAAAAACGTTTTAAACAATAGACATTCATATTTCCTGATGAGGTGAACAGATTTTATATTCTGGTAAATATTTGGGATAATTTTATCTTTTATACAAATGCATCAAAGTACAATCCATCACAAAATACTCATCTTTTTACATCACTTCAATAAGCCTTCAACACAAGCATGTTGAACTGAGCAAGTGGCTGTTGGAGCAGGTTACTGTAGGTCATTGTTTGACCTGGAAAACTAAAAATCAAGGACGACCGCAAAGCCAAAGATACATGAATACAAGAAGGATGTCTGAAGAAGAAGGACCAATTAAATGTTTTGTTATTTTACAAAGTCCTTCCACATTCAAACAGGCACACTCTGGACGAAGAATTAACGTAATTCTCTGTGTTGCATTTTTTTTAACTTCTCTCTGAATGTGTGTGACTGGAATTTTGATTTAAAGCTGATTAACAAGCTGTGGTTAAAATTCTTAGACTTTGCTCTGGAGGTGGATAGTTGTGCTGTAATGCGTTTCTTGAGACCTTATGCTTGACTTTGTACAGTCATTTTTTTATTATCATTAAATTATTTGATGAAATACTTGGTGGGGTTATACCGTAGCCTGTCATTTGAAAGACATTTTTTGGAAATTATATAACACAAGTATTCCATAAACGTTTATTAGTATGCCAGTCTTCTTTCATACAACTTTGTGGAAAGTACGGACACATTTTTGCCTATCACATTAATGTGCCTCAAGGGTCACTCAAAGCATCGTCAGAAAAGGACACTGGCTGTGAAATCTGAGCCAAAGCCTCATGTCTGTTTTGCAAGCTGTCATAAACCGGGTGCGCTTGGTGAGTTGGGCTCTGTGGTGCTTTGTGGGCGATTTTCTGGTGTCAGTGCCAGGGGGGTTATTTTGTCTGTTGTTTTAACCCCTTTGCCCCAGCATTAGCATGACACTTGTAAAACCTGCGCTGGTGTGTTTGTCTTACGATGGCCTCACTTTTTCCCACACAGTTGTTCTGAAAACCCCTTTTTACTCTTACATGCCTAGGCACCAACACACAACCTTTGGATTTTTTTAAATGTATTTCTTTTTATTTCTCTTTCTCTTTATTTATTTATTTTATCCGTCAAACACCCACATATCCTCTCATAAAATGCACATAGTAGCACAGCTTCTCTGATGGGTTTTCCCTTCGAACAAGGGTTTTATTTTATCCACATGACGTGGGTCAGTGTAGTTTTGTGTATGCTGTACAGTTGATAGGGTTAGCTTTCCAGACGTACAGACGTGCCCACACAAGAAACAAGTCACTCAACAGACAATATGAGATACAAGGAAATATTCCAACTGAACAAATATACAGAAAAGTCACCGAAAAGAAAATCCAAGAACAGGAAAATTAGAACAATAGGTCTAAAACTAAGTTACTATCTACATTTTCCAATGCTCTCTCTTTCCAAGTCTCGTAATTTAAGTAGATCAGAGAGAATTAGCATTTGTTGATATCATTTCCAAAATATTGCATATAGGATATCCTGCCTTTGAACAACGTAGGCCATTATAATAGTAGGTCGAGTCATGTATTGATTATACTGTGACTATCTACTCTGTCATAATTTAAAATTTCTTATCAATTTCTCTCACTGTTTACACACAGACCACTAATAATCCCATGTAAGGGAACTCGCTCCAAAATTCAGATCAAAGACATGACAGCTTGCTGCTAGATAGATGTGGACCTTTGTTGTGGTCAGACTTTAGATTAAAAACACCTCTGGGGTTCTTTTTCAATAACAACAAGGTGTTCTTTTTAAATAAGGTCAAGCATTATATGCCGTATGTTTTTCTTGATGTGGTGACCTGCTTATTATGGAGATGATTAATTAGTGCTTAGGCAAACAGCTGACAAGGAAGAATTTATCAAACATTCACTAATGACTCCCATACCCTGCTGTTAGGAGAAACATGGTACAGCACTGGCTGTTCAGTGACCTACATAGTCCCTCAACCATAAGGGAGTCGTAGGGCGAGGTGGAATTTTGCACTGCCCTTCGACACCAACACAGTTTCTAAGGGTGCCTTGACTACACAGCACAGGGGGAAAAAAGTCAAGGGGGCGAGGGGGGGCAACTGCAAACAGACAATGTGGAGAAATAGAAGAAAAATCTTTGAATTTATTCTATTTGGCCTCCTTCCACAATATGGTGTTGCTAGACGAAACAAACATGTCTTCTGGTGGCTTTTTCCTGATCGAAAGGGGATATTCCCTGCCCTAAGGTGGATGTCTGTGTGAAAATTCAAAAAAGAATGTCAACAACTGCGTCAGATAAAGTCAGGCTACATCTTGATTCTCATGGCCTTTTGAAAAAAATGAATAGCTCGTAAACATTGCACGGATAATCCCACAATAGAAAAATGAAAGCTTTTCTCCTCCAGTGAAGTTTACAGAGGGAATGTTATTTATACATGTTAAAACAACCTAATCCTCTTGGGAGTCTGCCATGTTCCTCTCATTCTCACTTAGTCCAAATGTATCAGTCTGGAAAGACTGAAAGGCAGCTGCCTTTGCTGAAATGGATGCATTGTGCAGCAGCTTAACTGTTATCGTTTGGTCTTGACTATGAATCAAAGTCATCTGTCAAAGAAAACGCTTTGACAGAATTCAACTGTAGGATGTGTTTACCCCTTGACTTATCGTGACTCTGAGGATGTCGTCTGAAATACTAATTTTACTCTCTGAAGCCTGAGGCTTTCTGTCAGGTAAGAATGTAACCATAATAAATACTCTAGCAAGAGGCATACGATATACAACCCCCATCCATAATATTTTAAAGCCAGTTTTATTGAATATTTTTGGTCACAGAGTGAACCTTCTGAAACAAAACAGCCTACTTGGACGTCAAGCCAATGAGCTTTTTTCAAGTTTTAGATCTCACTAACAGGAAGATCCCTTTCCACAATGACTCAAGCTCTGTCCCTACGTAGCCCTTGTTCTGAGCTCTCCCACTCGGTCTGTCCACTTTTTTAGTTTTGTAGCCTCCATTTCACACAGTCAAAACCTCTTAATACACTGTATTGAGAAGTGGGATCGGGCAGTGAAAGCCTGTAAAAAAATGGGGTGAGTCTGGATGAAAGCAGAGAGAGGGCAGACTATTCAGGGGCCAGGCGACTGGCCTTCAAAACATCTCCTCTTGAGGATATATATGGCAATCGGACAGTTGTATGCCTATGAGGCCATTATCTAATTATAGACACCTTGTGATGAGAGTGAAGGCAAAAAAAAGAGTACAGTGCTAAATTCAAAATCAATATGACAATCTATGCGGCTCCTTTTTACTCTGTGAGATAGTTAAACTGATCTATATAGTTTTGCAGTTTGGAGTTGAACGTCCACGCAAAAACACATTCAATTCACATTGGTAATAGTCCGTTGATAAAATGACCGATCTCAGGACGAAAAATTGCTTGCAGTACAAATCTATACTTTCCGAAGAAATGTAGTATGAAAGTCAGATTATCTGTGATGAACAAGTCACCACTCCCATCTCCCAAAAAAAATCACCAGTTACAAACAGGAAACCAGTCAAGGGGAAGGAAATATGAGTGGCAATGTGAAGGGAAATTCTAGACCTCTTGGTCCCTCACATTACTCAGTCTGCCGTACTAAGCTCACCAACAATAGAGATTTTGTTTTACTAATAACACTGCCTGTTATTAGAACCAAGTGAACTCTTGCTCAGTGATGACCGCATGCAGAGGTGTAAATAGCCAGCAGACCATTCACACTCTTAATAGCTTCCATCCAGGGACTAAACTAATCTGTGTCATCTTTTATTCTGTTGAACAATTTAAACTTCTACTGGAGGATTCGAGAGTTGAAGAGTGTTCTTGTTTCGGTTGATACTTTACTATTGAACTGTATTGAAAATATTGTATCTTGAATGTTTAAAATTTGCCTCTGCATATTTTATACTATTTTCTGTTGTAATTGATAGATTCTTTAAACAGGGCGCTGCTAGAAAAGAGACCTGGTTTTAGTCGGTTGACCCCGTATAAATCAAACAAATGATAACAATAACAAAGTCAGGATATTAAACTGAAGTCCTCCAACCGCAGTGTCATGACATCAATGGAATGTTAAGAGTAGGGATACTTTGCATTCATGAAAATAACGCAAGTTATAAAACCACGTCATTGTCCCTTTGTTTGCTGTGTGTATTTACACTTACAAGGAAAGTGACTTGGTGTGGTTGGTGCACTGGAGACAACGATGTATAAACAAAATGACTTTGTCTATCACTATAAAAATAACTATACATCATAAAGTATGGGGGTGAATGTAACCCTGTGTGAACCAAAATCAAGAAAGTATTGTGCCAAAAGTTATTTATTTAACTAGTTTTCCCCTACTTAAAACAGTCATCTAGTATTTAGAGGATATTGTTTTTGCAACATAAATAGTTGTTTTTAAACGATTGTTTCTCTCTGTTTTTCCCATACAGAAATGTTTGTGTGACTTGTTCGTTGTGTTTTCTCTTTGTGTTCACCAACCAGTCCCTTTGAAGGCCTGGGCTGAGCAACCCTCCGTTCCTTAAGTGGCGAAGGAACCTTGTAGCATAGAGGCCCAGGCAAACCTCCAAAGAAAACGTTCCATGGCAAATGCATGCTCTTCCTACTGGAATCCAAACAGGAATGGCCTTGGCAGTGCGCTCCAAGGGAGTGGGCAGAAAGGAAATGAAACAGAGGGACAGGATGGTTACCAGCCATGCCTGGACACTCGCGTCATCAGAGCAACAAGGCAAGAAAACATGGCCTGGAACAGCTTTCTCTTAATTTTCAAGATGCCCTAGGTTTAATACACCAGACATGGAAGAAGGGGCTGGACTTCCATAAGCATATGTTATCTTCTAAAAATGTGTCTATGAACGCCACAATAAATCCAAAAGTGAGGATTTTCTGTTGTCAGCACTACAGGTTTAGATAATTCACCATTAAGATGATGTACTGTATAATGCTACTCTTCAGCCCTGTCTCAAAGGTCTCATTTTTAAAATGGCAACCTCCCAGCTCCCTGAAATGTTGGCGCCAGTCTGCAGCTGTTGATGGAGGCAGTATACTTAAAATATGTTCTCATACTCATAGTGGTGGTCCTTAATTAAGAGACAGGACAGCTGTGATTTATCAAGATGAGAATGTCAGCATGGCTGCTTATCACTGAAAGTGTGAGCTATTAATTAGTACTATGACTGTGAGGTGCAAACTTTCAATTGACTTACTGTGATACAACCTGCAAACCATATTGGCAATAAGATAGTTTTAACTTAGATCTCCAAAAGGCAAGGATGAGGACACTTTTCTGGGCTGGCAATTTACCAGGGCTGTTTCATATGGGCAGTTTAACTTAGAGAACCATGCTGCTCTCTAGAGGTTTGCAGGATACAGTACCACCTATTGTTGATTTCTTTGTTTTGTGGAGGCCCTCTCACTAGGAAATAAATAATGCTTCAATGGCAACACACCTGATTTCGTGATTTTAGAACATTGAGTGATTTTACAGGAATACTGACAGAAATGAATAAGATAAGTCGTATTAACGTTTTGCATGCAACATCTCGGAGCAAATATTCACAGGTAAATACGACATATATACTTCCTGCTGGTATCAATGTATGCTGTTCAGAGATGTTCAGGCCCAAGTTAAAATCACCTTCCACAAAAAAGTAAATGCTTTTCATAGTCAAGCAGGAATCATGAATAGGCTGCCACATAACGGTCTGTAATTTAATAAGATATTGAAGATAGTTTACTTCAAGGTGCATCGATGTGAAGCTTTGTGAATCAATGAATCAACCACAAAAGAAAGAAGAGAGAAGACTTCCATAGAATTCCGACTTCTTATTTGTTTCAAATTGTCTTAGTGATGGAGCATTTTGCACAAGAGCGATTGTTTCCATGGCAACCGCCTGGATGGGGGAAGTTCTGCCTCCGCAAACTAACACACGCTTAAGTACACACACACACACACGCACACACACACACACTCCTAGACACATTCCGTAAAGAAAAAAAGCCACGTGCTGCAAATCGGCATTACAATGTAAGCCTGTTGACATGCAGAGAACAACAAAGCAGGTATTACATCTGGCAACCACAGACGGTAAGTCCTAAAATACACACAGTGAAAACATCCATCAGAACTAAAGAGAACATAAACCAGGGAGAGGAGAAAAATAGGGACCGAACTCCCAAGAAGCATGAATCATGGCTCACAGAACCACATCCAAATGATTGTTCCACCATAGGGAACGCCTTCATACATGAATTAATCAGTATAGCGCGAACATCGTACATTGAAGCTGTGTGCTTTCGATGAGCTGTTCTGACTCTACTTTTGTCCTGATGTGATTGGTCTACGACATGGAAGTGAAACGTGGGGGTGCTACAGACCTCTACATGTTTAAGTCACCAGTTTCCCTGGACAGTCTCCACAGAAAAGCAACAAACTTACAATGGATGAGTGCTCTAGTTCATATTTCATGGTCTCCCCAACCCCAACCTCTCTATCTCTTTCGTCTGTTCAAACACCCGGTCCCGCGTTTATATCTCTTTTCAGACCTGGTAATTCCCTTTCTTTTCAAATACATTTCCTGTATTGGATTTATGACTCTTTCTATTTTCTTTAGACTTTAATTTAGAATGTAATATTTGGCATTATATACATTTTGATGAAATAAGATAGT
>JAVQJS010080096.1:0-15255 GCA_036024795.1 Galaxias rostratus
GATAATAATAATAATGGTGGTATGTCATGTCGAACAGTTTTTAAAAATGACCTTTTTGCTATAATTGGCGTACAATAAAAGACTTGGCTTAATGCAGTGAGTTGAATATAGTCAAACTGCTATCATTAATGTTCATCCAAGCGTCTCTAGGACATCTTAGGAAACCTCGATTTGTGGTCAAGGACAAAGCAGAACAGCTTGCCTGAATGTCACACCTGTTTGAACTCCAAAGGGCTCAATCTTAAGAGTCAGTAAGCTGGAACTGTCTGTAATGCAATGCCATTACAGTTTAAAACCAGGTCAGGGCTGTTGAGACACGGTTCAAAGTGACACTGGTTGAGCTGGCTTTTTTCCCTCCACCGAGCCAAATGCGGTCCCAAAATACCTGCAAAAACCATGCACCTTACTTCACCACTGAAACGCCTTGCAAAGGGCTACCCACTATGCTGATATTTTAAATGCACATTTAAGTTCAAAGTAAAATACCATAAAATGTAAATAAAACAATGATAAAATAATGACCTTGGTTATTTATCATTTGGTTGTTTCAATTCCTAATTGTAGAATAAATCGTTTCCCATGTAAGAAGAAAACCGCTGCCAGGTACCATTGTCAAACCACTCTCTGGGGGGTCTAAACGCCTTCTTCTTTAGGTGCTAAATCAGTGTGCCTGTGTTTGGCTTTTCTGCTTCACGAGCTCATGCATCAGCTGGTAGAATGTTCCATACCATAGGACCACAAGAAACAACAAAAAACAAACAAAACAGATGAGTAATTAAGACCAGGCTTCTGAGTCTGTTCCCATTCCCTTCACCTTCTCTCCATCGTTTTACTGTCTTCTCTTTTTCTCCACAACCTTACCTCTCCCCCTTCCCCCCCCCCCCCCCCCCACACACCTAAACCTGTTCTCTGTCTTCCTCTTCCCTCCACTTCCGTCACAATGGGGCCTGACACAGTCCGACGTGGGGTAGT
The DNA here is from genome assembly GCA_036024795.1 of Galaxias rostratus. Classification (NCBI taxonomy): domain Eukaryota; kingdom Metazoa; phylum Chordata; class Actinopteri; order Galaxiiformes; family Galaxiidae; genus Galaxias; species Galaxias rostratus. Next base: position 973 of record JAVQJS010080096.1, read on the forward strand.
GTTCTGCCGTCAGGGAGGTAACACAGGCTCGCCCCCAGTGTTTGGAGTCGTCGACGGGCGCTCACCTTAAACGGTCCGGTGATGGGCAGGCCAATGGGAGAATGGTGGATGGCGGGCCCTGCCCAGGATAATTAATGATTCCCTGTCAGACGGATTCCTCATGGAGCGGAGTGGGGAGGGCTGCCCTGTCACTGTCCATTCCAGCCGAGAGGCACAATGGAACAGGTGACGGCCTTCCTGACTCAACACTCCGCAGTAACAGACAAGGCAGCAGGCCCATGCCCTCCTCCCCGGGTCCAGGCGAAAGTTTTGCCTATGCACAGAATTTCACTCCTGTAGAACTAAAGCCTTAACTCACTTCGACGCCATTTTCTTGGATGGTGATCGACGAGACTGCAGGAGTAGATGTAAAGATTGTTCTGTCAACGTAGGGTGGGGCCAAACGGTGGAGATGAAAAGATTAACTGTCATCTCCATGGCTTAACACTGAGATTGTGTGGTGTAACCTAGTCAGGGAATTAGCCCTGAGTGGTAGCTCTCCCTGAGAATGTAACCATTCTTTTGCATTAGCACAGACATTAAAAATATGTCCAACAGGTCAGAGGCCATAACAGGATATGTTATCTACATATCTATGAGTGTGTGTGTGTTTGTGTGTGTGTGTGTGTGTGTGTGTGTGTGTGTGTGTGTGTGTGTGTGTGTGTTTGACAGGAAGGCAAAGAGAGAGACGAAGACAATCCAACCCGTGTGCGTCTGTGTGGGTCTTTCTTTGAGTGGCTGTGTCACACAGTCAATCTTCTCCGTCCTCCACTCCCCAGGTGTCGGTCAGGTATCGTCCCCATTCCAAAGGTGGAGGCGCTCAGGATTTGGAGTGAAGAGTGTGTGGCCATCTATAAGGGATTAGTCCGGGCTTCCCCAACCTGGCCTTGTTTCCTCTGACCCCTCTGGTCTGCCTGCTGTGCAGATGAACGGAGCTGGGAGGGGGTGATGTAGAAAGGGCTGTGACTGGCAGGGGGACCCTACAGGTTGGCACCAGAGGCCACTGTGATCAGCAGATCAGCAGATGCACAGGCTGCATAATTGCATCGCACCTTTAGGAGCTGCCGCGTCAATCTTTATCAGTGCGAGGTTAGCAGCCTGATTTCCGCTTAGACTGGCCACAGTATGTTGGGACTGTGGGGAGAGAGCAGGGAACAGCCGTTCCTCCCATGTCAAACGCGTTCCACAAAAAAGACGTAATTTATTCCATGCCCCAAAAAACCCAAAGGTACAAAAGCGATGCTTGTGGAGTGTTGAAAGGCACGTTGCCTTCACCCCTGCGCGGCGCCACGGTTGTGGCATGATTGCAGTGCAGAGGTCAGTTGTACAGCAGAGAGAGTGGGGACGGCACGGGACGGGGTGTCTCTCCTGGTCCTTTGGGGGTGGCTGCTCCAAGGTTGGTGGCGGTGGGGGTGGGGGGCGAGGGCAGGGAGGCCGTCTGTAGTGGCACGGCGGCGCCATGAGCAGCGGATAGCGTGCTCGCCGATGATTGCCTGCCCTTTCCCAACGTGGTTGCGCAAGAGCCTGGAAAGCCGCAAGCCCACTTTCTTCATATTATGACATGGAGATAAGAGGAGGCAAAGGGCGTCTGTCCTAAGCGAACGGCACAACACCGGAGTATTTTTTCTATCGGACACACACAGATAAGGTTCTTTGCTGCCACCACACCGTCACCCTTGGGTTTTTGTCCTTGTGACAGAGAAGAGCAGCGTTTTGAGGGGAAAACAAGGTTAGAAAGAATCTATAAATGCGGTTGGCTTACTCATGTCTCCTCCTTTGAGATAATCTCGTCAGGGACAGCAACTTGGGCTCAATACCATCGACCCCCAAACAGCTCCTCTGAACTCGGACGTAACACAGTCGTGTTCACAGCCTTTGGTGGAGGGAGGGAGGGAGGGAGGGGGTTGACAAGTGTGTCCACAAGTCAAAAACGTGGTGAAATGTTTCTCTGTTTGTTCTGTTTTTACACCAAAACAATTCCAGCACTTTGGATAACTCCTGAGACGTCCCGGAAGCGGGACAAAGACATAAATATGCGATGAATTAATCAACTTGACCCTCTGAGTGGACAGGTTAACTGAGGAGAGACAGGCAGACCGTCCAACCTTATCGTAAAGTCCCCCCCCCCTCACAGTAAAGCCTACTGGAGAAGGGAGGGTGCCTGGCTCGACACCGTTGTGGAAGCCAGGCTGAGCTAACGCCCACTGCTCCTGTTATTAGCCCCTCCATCTGGTCTCCCTGCATCTGGCCTGACCGGCGCAGGAGGAGCAGACGGCCCAGGCTCCACCTGTCTGGAGGTCCTGCCCGCCTTTTTGCGGTGGTAGACGGCTTCTCAGACCGTGACCCATCAGACGGTGGGTTCCTGTATTTAAAGGTTTGGTCGCTTGCACTTACCCCGGTACTTCATTCTGGAGAGCCTGCCACGTATGACGAGGTTGAGCACAAGCCTCCTTTGTGTCAGTCACAAAGGTTTAGGAGGTAGGTTGCAAACTGCTTGTGTCTCCTGTTTGAATGCATACCAGTTTTGTTTTAACCCAGCTTCTTTGATGCATGTCAGTACATCCCGTCAGCCATAGGACTCCCCAAGCTTAACTCGGCTCGGCAGACCGTCCATGTGGGGGTGCTGTTGAGCACCAGATCTACACCACTGCACACAGCTGCCTGCCTGTAGAGTGAAAAAACGTGGCGTGTGATAGACGCATGGCAATTAACCTTGAAGTAATTCACCGTGGCTTCATGAATGGATATCGACGATGATATACTTTTGATGGTAAGGGCTTGGTATCTTCCCATGAAAGAATTCTGAATGCTGATTTGCATTGAACAGCCAGTGTGAGTCGACTATCCCTGGAGCCGTTTCCTGCCACGGAAGGCCTGCAGGGCTTTCTTCACTGGTTCTCCCGCCTGCCACATGTCTACCAGCGTGCGTGGTTGCCACTTGTCTGCCTGCCTGCATCATGCCTGCAGCATGCCTGCCTGCTTCTTGTCTGCCTGCTTGCCTGCCAGCCTGCTGCTGAACAACCTCCCGCTTGTCTGCCTGCTTCTTGTCTGCTTGCCTGCCAACATACCTGCCTGTATGCCTGCCTGCCAGCACCTTGTCTGCCTGCTTGCCTATATGCCACTTGTATGGCTGACTACTTGTCTGGCCACTTGTCTGCCTGCATGCCTAAACTCAGGATAATTTGTTCCGTCGTATGTTTCATTCTTTTTCCTCCACCTCTTAGGGAAGCACTGAAAATATGTGTTTCCTTTTTTGCTTCCTGCTCTGTGACTGAAAGGTTTCAACTTCCTGCCTGCGGCTCCAGAGACTGGAGTGGGATCACAGCTCCCCTCCCAGACTTGACCTTGGCACTAATAGGAAGATGGCCTCACCGTCTGCTGCGGCTGTGCTCCAACAGATGCAGCTGCAGTGGCAGAGCCAGAGATAGAGCATGGGGGCGATGCGGCTGGAGGATGCACTCCCAGTTTATGTTAGACCCATGATGCTTTCATAGTGCGTTGGGAACCAAACCCGGGCATCCGGCAGGGCAGGCGAGCCAATGGGTACCCCACCTCTCGCCCTAGGTCGGCTAGGATAGGTTTCAGCCCCCAAATAATAAATGGCATAGCTAATGGATGGATGGATGTTTTTAGAAACAGACATCCTGTAGAAATCCTTGGTAGGAACGACCAATAATGCAATGGTTCAAATAACTGCTTGAATGAGTAGTTTCAAAAGAAAATAGCTTGAGCAGCAATGTGCATTGATCCTTCTGCTGAATCAGTATGTGTATAATCTTAATAGTAATGCATTGGAAACCATTTCCACTGTAAATGGGCTTTTGAGATGCATTGATCAGTAATCCCACGATTTGTCATATTTACCAATGCAACAATTTCAGGGAAGACCACTGCATTTACAATGTATGTAGAGAAAGAGAGAGAGAGAGATAGAGAGAGAGAGAGAGAGAGGAGAGAGAGAGAGAGAGAGAGAGAGAGAGAGAGAGAGAGAGAGGAGGGGGAGGCACGGGAACAAGTCTTCCCAGGAGATTGACTTCCCCCTGTCACTTCTCTCAAGAGTCTGCCCTGCTAATCCACTGAGGAGTCCAGAAAGAGTGTGTCTACATCCACCTGGAGAGGGGGGGGGGGCTACTGGAAGTGATATATGACATTGGGATGCACTTGGGCAGGGTAGCGGTTCTTAACCAAGGGGGCGATTCCGTGCAACGACTCCACAGCCTGGGTAGATTCAGGCAGACAGTTCCCTCCTTACTGATCGGACTGAACCCACTTACCACCTGGCAGATCCACTCTGCTCCTCAGTCCAGTCTCTAGGAAGCGGTATTACAAGATAGGCATGCAATTCTCTTGAAGTGTCTCACATTCACGCTTGTCTTGTGGTTAAAGTGATCGGAAACGTGAGCAGAGCTAAATTTACCATTCACATTATTTATTTACAGAGTAATTAAGTGTAATTACAGCATTTACATTAGTGCAGGTCACATGATAGCGTCCCTTTTTTGTAACTTGGATTCAATGAAAAAAATGTTTGATTCATCGAATTGCGGCCGCAGAGCAAAATCACCTCACCATGAATATAAGCATCAGACAACCTGTTGAAGGGACAAGTACATAACAGGAGAGCAAAGAGAAGGCCTCAGAAACTAGTTCCCTGGAAGAGACATGGGAGGCCTATGCCTCTGTTTAAAGAAAGTGCTGCCCAGATGGTTAGTGGTGTTGCCAACTCAATTATAAACAGGATTGCAGAAATGGGAGATTGTGGTAGTTATGTGGGGAGTGAGGGGGCCATTGAAGTTATCCTCTTAGAACTCTTACTTGAAAAATAAATACACAGCACTGTACTTTGAAAGGTGGGGGCCTTCCGCTGTTTCAAACTCCTGGTGTTTCATCTTCCAGCTAAGTTCCTCATTGCCTTTTCCAAACTGCCAGGAGGGCAGCCACATTGACAGCTGTGCACACCGAGTGCCACACATGCTAAAGCATGTGCAAATTGGACAAATAACCGGAGAGGGCAATGAACTACCAAACAACAAACAGTTTACTGCTGCAGATTCCCCCTTGAAAACCAAAATGTATATGAATAATAACATAATCTCTTAATATAATGTTATGCTGTGAAACATTTAATTGGTTTAAACAAAATGCAAGATCTCAGATTGCAGGATGAGGAAGGACATTCTGTCAACAGTTAATTACACAATTACACAACAATTTGGATAACAGTCAGTGGATGCTTTTATCCTAAGCAACTTTGCTAACAGACATTGCTAACAACAAGAGACGATAAAAAGCATGAATCAAGTCGATAAATAAGTTAATCCCGCACCCAATCGTCTAGATAAGAGCAATACTAGTGCCACATTCACGCCAGGGTACTAAGCGAGTGCACCACAAACCTAATCGTTGGCTAAGAGAACTTTAAGAGCTTCAATTACAGACAGAAAAGAGGATAGCACCACAGATAATGCAGATGTAAAGCAGATGCTACATGCTGCATCCAGGAGCCAAAGTGGAATCTGCACAGGTGTGTCTTTAGGTTTCAACGTGAGTTGGGCAAAGCCTTCGGTTCTGATGTTAGTGGGGATGCAACGTACGGCAGCCGTGAGAAATGGTCACGTGTGTCTCTTTCTCTTTCTCTTTTCTGAGGGACACAGTCCAGATTTAATGAAGGAAACAAGAACATTTCCAATATTGCTTGCAATAGTTGTATTCAAAACCTTTTATTGCATGGCCTTTAGACTATGTCTTAGACGACAAGGTTGGGGGCAAGCTGATGTTCTTCAATGTTACATTAGCGATGGCTTTTTAAAGGGAACAGAAAATGTTAATCATCTTTAAAGAACTTCTTATCCTTAATAGAAATTACAAGAAATACTTTTTCAACTTACTTTCATATGACCAAGGGGTTAATATTTTTTAGGCCTTACTTACTTAAGCACCCCATGCTATTTGACAAACTTGGTGCTGGCTATGTCACCTAGTTTTGAGCTGGCTTTCTTTGGTCTTGAGGCCGCTGTTCACACCTTAAACTTTATTTCTTCGCCACATAAAAAAAGGTTCACTTTGAACTTCACCACACACCTATTCTCCTGTGAAAAGTTCAAACCCCCACAATGCTTTGTACCTCTGTTTGAAGCGTTTGATGTTATATGCCTTCAGAAATGTACAACATGGAGTTTTCCATTTTTAAAGTAGCCAGTACAAATACAAGGTGCAGAGTTAAAGCAAAAGAGGCAGCAACAGAAAGGAACTGGAAAAAAAAAACATCACCACAGATATTTGCCAGTTACTGTTGTTGAACTTTGCCACATTTAATCTTCAGAACAGCCTTCTTTGTTCTCAAAGTTTCCTGCTCATGTACCATTTATGATGATGATATATGTAGATTACCTTCTCATAAAGAATCAACAATATGTTGACGAGCAAAAGTCCGTCCAGGAGTACAATTATCATTCTCTTAATAGTCGTGAATTTGATTTGCACATTGTTTCAAAATAACAGTGAGACAGTGATTGGGAGAAATAGAAGGTCAGAAAGAGATTCAGAGCAATGCAATGAAGTGAGAGCTAGACAGAGCTGAGATTGAGGATGAGAGAGAGACAGAGATAGCAAGACGTGGAGGGTGGGAGATATCCCTGTACAGTGCGCTGTCAAGGCAAATGGCAGCAGGGTGGCGATAGGGATCAGAGGCAGGAATTGGAGGAGCTGAGAATGAGTGAAGACAAATTGCTTTAATCACCCCCCCACCCACCCACCCCCCGCCCCCACCCCCTCCGGCAACCGCGGTGACGGTGTTTATCATAGGGAAGCATCGGAAATATACGTGTGCTTGGAGGGCCGATTTATCACTGCTGGGAGGATATCTATGTGTCTTTTTGGTGCCACTGAATTGACCTTGAGGGTCTTTGTGGATACCAAAGGACAACACATGTCTGACAATGGTGGAGGAGGCAGTGTTATGCATAAATCCTCATATAATAACAAAAAGATTAACCTGACTTATTTTTTGGTCATGCTACATGCGTAATTTACCAATACATAAAACAAGGCACGGACTCAATACAAAATGGCTGCTTAGGTACTTCAAAAGACAGTGGACCAAGAAAGTTGCAAAACGCTGGCGCTGCTTTAACCATCTATAACAAACTATTAAGTAGTCATTGTGTGGCCGCGGCGGAGGAGGCTGGCTGAATATGGCCAGTGGTTGGGAACAATGCTGATGGAGCCTGGAGAACACATTAGAGACTAGAGAGCATGGGTATTCTTAACTGTCCATAAAGCTAGGTGCTTCCATTTGAATAGCACTTGGGGTAATTACGGGCGGCAGCTCATCCACTGTCGGCTTTGTGGCCGATTCCGTCTTCTTCTTTCAATTTCCTGCCTCGTTGAAGATGCTGGGGAGATACAAAGCAGGGATGGGGGGCCTGCAAAGCTGAGCAGGAAAGAACATCCCTCTAATCAAAAGTGATTGGAGGGTCTTGAGTTGCGCCATAACCATGGTTACCAAGTTTGCGTGTGCTTTCGTCCCCACCCATTGGCTCTGACTCAGAATTAAAGAGTGAAACAAAAGAACAGAAGGCGGGAGGCTTGCTTCACAAATAGTTGTAGTTTTTATGTTATAATAAAGAAAGCATGTTTAATGTTGGAAAATCTGTCAAATTTGTACTGCACTTTTTAATGTCATTAGTCACAAAAATGTTTAAGAGATAATATAAATTAGGTTCACTGCAAGACATTTGTCATGAAACACTAGCTCTTCACATAATTTAGAAGTTACACAGATTTTTTTTTTTTTATGTAGAGTAGGGGCCAAAATGTGCCAGAGGGATGGCACTGGCAAAAACACATTTTAAAAGCTATGTCTATCTCTGGGTGAACTTTAATTAAACTGACAGTCTGCAGCTTAAAGAAAATCACCAAATTGCCAATTGCTTAATCTGTTTTAATTACTTCAACAACAGAGCAATTATGAGTTAAATGTTATGCAATGCATTCTGTGGTTTCACCTAGAAGGAAATTAAACTCACATCAACGTGTGCCAGGTTTAGTGAAATGCCACCTTACTGAAATGCACTTCCTGCCAAAAGGGCTCCTCTGTTTACTTCAAAGTTTTCAAAAAACAAGCCATCGGAACAATAAACTTGGAAGGGATTTATTTTTGGATTATTCGATTCGTTGTGCGATCTTATTCAAAAGCCATTAGCGCTGTTGTTTAAATGATTAGATCTCTGTATTTTGGATCCAGTGGTTGATTTCCGCGTGGAGTGGGAGGGGGAGAAGAGTGGAGAGGGGGGTGCATGTGTTCCAGTTCACTGACAAGGCTCACCGCGCCAGTGTGGGCTAATTCGTTTTTGATTGTGGCGCGGGTGTAAGACAGAGCCCTCCTAGATGGCATTTTTGCTGACGAAATCACATGACTGCTCTCAACATCAAGCGCTCTTGGTCTCCTGAGACGCTGCATATTGTGTCCTCCTAACGTCAGGAGGGTCAGGATGGGTGAAGTGGGGGGGGGGGGGGGGTCTGAACCTGTCTGTGGCCTGTTACTGAATGGAGATAGAGTACAACAGGAACACTTAAGCACTTAGAATAAAAAACAGGTTCATGGGAAAAAACACTTTTTCCAAACATGAAGCGGTGGCACAGAAGGTCTGTGGGCACAAAAATAGTCTTCTGTATATTTGGAATATTTGCATAACTAAACAATACACACCCTTCAACCCGTCATAATTTCAATCAGGGCCACTTCCCGATTTGCTTACCTCTTTCTTGGCCTTCAAATGGTAATTCATTTAAATTTGGAGTGCATGGAATTGGTCCTCTTTGTGATGTCTGTACAAGGCCGCATTTCAAATACTCAATGGACAACCGTGGGAGCAGCAGACACCTGCAGATCCTCCTTACAAATATGGAACAAAAAAAACAAAGTTGGTGGGGACTGGGGTGGAAGTGGGGTAGTAGCAGCGACAATACACACATCGCAAGCTAGCCAAACTAGCACCAAGCAGTAGCCGCATGGATCTTTCTGTAAAACTCAAGTCATCTAAACATTCAGGGAATTCCATCCATTATTGGTGCCTTTTCCGTGCCCAGGACACTACACGCATGAACGTTATCGGAACATTCTATGTACATTATCTGTACATTACATTATCAAGCTACAGTAAGTGTCCTGCACTTTGTCAACTTTGCAATTTGAAGATGCCTCATGTGAAACACTGAAGAAAAAAAGATTTTAGGATGTGCTATTCTATTTCCAAATGTAGGCATAAATAGAAATGATGATCAGAATCCATTTCATTCCTGTTGAAGTACACATTGTGTTCCCCAGGTTTTAACTCAGTCACGATACCCATACATATTCCTCCTCAAAAAATGTGGACCATTCCACAAGTCACAATATCAACAGGATATTGGAACATTGGAGCATCCTAACATAAGTAATCTGCCTCTAGTTTCTGTACTTCATCATACTGTGAGCATGACTGAGAATGTCAATCTGGACATACAGTCGTGTTACCCGAGTTATTTAGTAGATTTTTATTAGGAATTAAGTTATTTGTTTGGTGCTAAGTGTTCTCATGCTATTAAAATACCACGTGGTTATTCTTCATGTTCTATGCTGAAGACTGAGCCATGTTACCTTCCGTCCTGTTACCTTTATGAATTGATAGTTTTAAGAGTGTTGGCAACGGGACTGCGAAAAATTTAACCATCTTCCATTTACAAACCATCCATCCATTATCAGAACCGCTGAGCCTATGCGAGAGTACGGAGCGGCTGGAGCCTATCAGAGCCAACTTCGGGCGAGAGGCGGGGTACACCCTGGACAGATCGCCAATCCATCGCAGAGCTAACACATAGACATACAACTTCTCACACACACATTCACACCTATGGACAATTTAGAGTCACCAATTAACCTGCATGTTTTTGGACTGTGGGAGGAAACCGGAGTACCCGGAGGAACCCCACGCTAACACGGGGAGAACTTGCAAACTCCACACAGAAAGGCCCTCTGGTGGTGATCAAACCCAGGACCTTCTTACTGTGAGGCAACAGTGCTAACCACTGCACCACCGTGCTGCCCCCATTTACAAACCATATAATACATTCAAATAAAATGCCTGATGTTGACCAATTCACCTTTTGGATAGATGAACATGTCTCTTATTCAACAGTGCTGACAAAAAAAGAAACATGTAAGATTCCTTTTTGAAAAATACAACATGCAAATGGCATTGATTTGGTTGAATTGCCCACACAATGGCCACAATCCCTTATTGACTCCAAGGATTATCTTACTTGCCACACATGGTTATGGGAAATGATCTTCATTTGCGAATGGAATATCATCCAGCATCAAAAATGTAAAACATATTAAGGGCCTCCCTAACTGAATAGTGCCAGTGTTAGCGTCACGCTAAATGTTTTGAATCAAGCGTCTGAAGTTTCTAATAGCCGAGACGATCATATAAAAGGGAGATGCGAGACGAACACAGCTTGATAAAGGGAAACAGATTGAGCGTGGTTACCAGGATTTCCCTAGAGTGGGACAGCTTTATTTCAGCGGTAATAGGAATCAAGCCACCACATTCACATTACTGTAGTGCTATGGGCATGTAAACATTGCCTCCTTGCTGCTGATCAAACATAATGCAATCAGCAACATTGGGCAACAATAGTTCCCCAGGGAGTATACTTATGTACTAATTATTACACATGCATATAATATTCACATTGAACTCTCACTTCAAATGATCACAGCGTAGTACAGTCTCCTGGCTGGAATTGTGTTTCCATGTTGTGTGAAAGGCATGGATTTTAGTGGCATTCACAATAACAAACTATTATTCTGACAATGATTGAGACTCGGGGGGATTTGTTCACGACAAGATAACCCATTTGCCTGGATCACAGACTTAATTGACCGGTACAACATAAAAAGGCTGGCTGGAGTTTGAAAGTGGATGTGGTTGTTATTATGGACACTTTGTTGTTTATAAAAGTACAAAGCGAGCAGGATCTCTCTGATATCACCACGGATTTTGCAGGGAATATTGAAACCTGACATTTGTTCACCTATGCCTCATTTGGTTCATGAAATACCTTTTGCCAAATCAGAGCTGCGAAAGGGCAACTTTCACAGCTCTGTGGGATGAAAAAGGGCCTTTTTTCCGAACCGTGCACAGAAAACAAACAATTACATTCTTGACTGCCTTTATTTGCTCCATGATTGAGCAGTGCAGGCAGAGAGGACCGGGCGAATTAATTAGCTAGCGCCTGAAAACCTTTATTCCTACAGTGCTGTCACTTTGATGGATGGCTGATTAAAGTCAATGAGATGGCTATCAGTACACAACAGAGAACCACTAAGAAATACCAAGAGAAAGAAAAAAACAGACCAAAAAAAAGAGCAGAAGATGAATAGGTAAAGGCTGTTTTTTTATAAGAAAGAAAAAAATAAATCATCTGGTACCAAATTAGGCTAAGGGCTGACTCGAAGGTTGAGGACGCCATTGAGCATGGGCAATGCTGCCGAAGAAGCAGAAAAAAAAGAGGATTCGTAATTGGGGAAGAAGGAGGAGAGCCAGAGAGCAGCGTATCATGCCAGCCACCGCTCAAATTGCCTGGCTTCTACATCTTTTTGATGAAATTTCTCATTAGGGTCTATACAGCCCGGTCTTTGGAAATATCACAGAATTAATTAAAATGATAGGAATGGAGGGAGCGGACTGCCAGTGAGGGGACAGAAGAGGGGCCCCTGTGTAATCATTGTTCTGATCAGTGGCCCATTGTCCGCCACTGAATACGCCTGTTTACGGCCGCCAGCGCCTCTGTGTTTATCTGGGAGCCTGGGCCGGTTGCTTGTTTTCGGCGAGCAGCCGTTGATAGACTATTCAGGCCCGGCTGCCGCTGAGAGGGGGTTCAAAGGCTTTGCGTCTCCCTGCCAGGGCTTTGAGCACTCAACAGGCACACCAGAGTTTTTTCAGCCGTTTTATCTGCCATTTTACAGATTGAGATGATGGAGATTCTGACTAGGTTGCTATCTGCCCGCTCCGGCTCACGTGTGGATTTGATTGCGGGGACGAGACACATGCAAATTCCCATGTCCGTCGGCTCGTCCAGCTGCTGATGTCTTTTGTCAGTTGGAGCGTCCGTCTCAATGAGACCTTCCCCGACCACGTCCCGTGCCACTGCAAGAGTAGTAGACCACGGTTGTCACAGAGGCTCTCGTTCTAAAGAGTGCCTTGCACTCTGTAAAGAGGGCAACGTTCTTCACTGCCTCAGTTTACAACCTAAATCCTTCCGCTAATCTGAGAGGTGATAAATTAGCTGCCTTTGCCTGAAGAGGCAGCAGTGCTCAGCTCTGCGCTTCTCTCTGGTGACATTGCGGCCCTTTTCCGCGCGTCCTCATTGGCCCTCTCCACCCACGTCTTTTCTTGTGGCTTGGGGGAGCTTGTGGCTTATTGGAGGCGTGCAGCAAAGACCTTATCCCATCTGTTTAATTACAGGGGAGATTAGCAGATTATTTTTTGCATTACCAGCGCCTGTCGCTCTGCGTCTCTCGGGCTACCCTGGGGGACGACTGCTCAGTGAAAGGCACACCGCCACGAACACTGTGCGTTTCCATCTTCCTTCACACGACATGAGATGGCAATCTACGACGGATTTCATTAGGCTCCATGTTTTCCTGCACAGATTGACTGATTTCGCAGTGTTTCGTACCGTCACTTTTGGAGCACAGCTCTTCGATTCAGATGAGATTATGGCGTACTTTGCCGGTCGGCCAAACAATTGGACCTCAGGTGGTCAAGGACGAGCGTGGGGAGCAGGGTGACTCAGCCCTTCATTCCCCGGTCCACAGGAATCTTTAATCGACTGGCAGACTGCTACCGCCGCCTCTGCTGCTGCTTCTCATCTAGACACAGTCTGCAGCTTCAGGGGAAGGAGGCTGAGGGACGAATGAGGACATGGTGATATCTCTCCCCGCCCAGCCCCCTGGCAAGAGTCTGGGCTCTGAGTGCAGAAGATGGGATTGGCTCATCGAATTAGACCAGGGCGTTAGCTCACCATGATGTTCCTGAGGAAAACATCCCTTACCTTTAGTTAAGATTCATTACTAATTTTCTAGCTCATTCTTTCTTTTATATTGGCATTCATTGTATTGGGAAAGGCACTAAGAGCCGTGAGAAAGGAAGGACATCAAAACGGTTCCCAACGAAATATCAATGACTCCAATCGGCATGTGTCTAATTATTCATCCGCCATGCGGATTGTCCAGACAGCAAATTGACTGTTCAAATTATGACCAGATGGAACCTGATGCATCAATGGGGAAATTGAATAGCTTGTGAGGACTTAAGTGCATGTTGGCGAGCAGGTGGGTGATGTGTGCGTACCTGGGGATGCGTTGGTGCGTTTGGACGCCGCCGGCCGGCCGCTCAAGTGGAATTGCTCCCAGTCGGACAGATAGGGGAGCAGCTGTGAGTAATTGTTTCGCTCGGTCGCCGAGGCTCATCCTGGCCCTTTGGAGATAAGCTGGAGTAAATCTGCCTTGATGTCCTGGGAGAGGGACGGCAGAAGATGGAGACAGAGGCGAGCAAACACCAGGCCACGGCCACGCCGCCACTGTTTGAACTGCCTCTTCAAGACCGCCGCACTTCAAATGACTTTTTTCTCCCTCCCTGTTCCTAAAGGAATGGGGGGGGCACTCCTCGACTCCTCTCGCTCGGCGGTGGCGTGACCCCCCGATGCTGAGGAGGTGTCTCCCATTCAATAGGGAGAAAAGGTCAAAGGGAACGGCCATATAGTCTGATACTTCATTATACAAGGGGAGGGTTGATGGTAGAACTTGTCAAAGAGCACGCTGTAGATCAATCCCCAGTGGAATCACATGTGCCTGAATTCAACAAAAACCATCCAACTGTACCTGGATCCATGCATTTTATCTAACAATATTGCACAAACCGTCAACTTTTGGTTGATTTTTTTTTACAATTTATGAAAGGAATGTTGAGCCTGGTATAATCTACTTGTGCCACCACAGTTTGCTAATGGGACTATATTCAATTCAATTCAATTTTCAATTCAATTCAATTCAATTCAATTCAATTCAATTCAATTCAATTCAATTCAATTCAATTCAATTTTATTTATATAGCGCTTTTTACAAAAACAATTTGTCACAAAGAAGCTTTACAGAAATATGGATGTTATGGACATAAAAGATTTATCCCTACCTAT
>JAVQJS010080114.1:0-21067 GCA_036024795.1 Galaxias rostratus
GCTAACACGGGGAGAACATGCAAACTCCACACAGAAAGGCCCTCAGGTGGGATTCGAACTCAGGACCTTCTTACTGTGAGGCAACAGTGCTAACCACTGCGCCACCGTGCCGCCCATTAATATACTAGTAATTCTTTAAAAAGCACAAGAGGCAGATTTCATATAAAAAGACCAACGACTCGGATATAAATACATAAATTAAATAAATACAAACTATAATGACCGTTGAAACAGACCAACTGTATGGATTTACTTTTGTTATCCTGCAAGCGCACATAACTATACAACTCTTTCTTCTTTCGCTCTTTCAACATATTGTCATTTCAAGTGCAAATCATTATTTGTCCTTTCTCTCACCTGCATTCCTGAGCCTTTTGTTTCTAAATACTGAGATAACGACAAGGACGTTCCCCAAAATATCCACAACGATAGTAAAAATCAGCACGCTGGCCAGCGCAGTGGACACACCGACGGAGGACTTTTGTACCGGCCCGTGGTTGCTGTCATTTGTGCAGTGGGGCAAGCAATTACCACTCACATTTGTCTCCAAATCCATTGCTAATCAGTTTTTTATATCCATTATAACGGAGTTTTAAACAGTTTTCTCACTTTTGATATCACACGGTTCAGCTTCCTCTAAGGAGAGAGAGGGTGGTCCTGACTCCGGAATGATAATTGCCATAATTTAGTCCACTATAAATCCGCTAATTATACAATAAATTCAAATCGATTCCAAGATCAAAATAAAGCACATTCTAATAACAAAAAAATAAAGACAGCATTCAAATGTTATCGTTGTCCTTGTGGTTTGCTATAGTTTTCTCTTCTTTTTTTGTCAGCTGGTCCATTATGGAAGATGTTGGAAGGAGCACTTTGAGAAGGCGTCACGTGCGCATGTGTTCGCAAAGCGAGCAAAGGGGAATGATGATAAGTTACAAAGAACGGAGCCGGAAAGCATATACGTAGTAGGCCTATCTAAGAAGAAGTAGGTAGGCCTTGTGGATTTGAACACTTTCATTTCTTGACAAGAAGTATAAAGCTACAACAAGTTCGAGTAGCCACTACAATCCTACTTAACATACCATGTTTTAACTTCATATGCCATGAAATTGGATGCACTCAGACTTAGGTGTAGTAGGTAGGTCAATTATCCTAATGTCTAATAAAGCACTCGCTTAGCTTTTATCGAGATAATTAAGTCAGTGACACACTTACGTTCTCTCTTTGACTTGGTAGTTTTCTCTTTTTCTTACCAATATCTTTTTGTAGGCACATTTTTTGTCGCTTTAGATGAACACATCTGCTAAATGAATGTAATGTACAAGTATTCTAAAAATATAAAACAAAACAGACCGGAATATTACTTTTCCGTTTGGATTGTCGTTAGGCGTGGACATTTTCACTAAAAGCCTTGGTTGACATACCTTTGTGGGGAAGTATAAATAAATGTTTTAGTGAAATGATGATGAAGATGAAGATGATGCCTATTGACCTAGGAGTACGCCAAGTCTCTTCCACCTGTATAGTACAGTCATGATTAGAGTTGGGAGAAGTTGATCTCCTCATGTGATTTTATATTTCCCTGCTGCTGTTAAAGATTTGGAGGAGAGGAAACCACTCTCTTGTGACTGTCAAGAGCAATATCCCCCTCCTTATAACTATTGAGCCTTCTACATTGATAGCAACAAAACTCTTTGTAATGGCGCCTTCATGTGTTCACAGTTGATAATTACATAAAGAAGATTTGGAGAAACTGCAAGTGACAACGGCTCAGCTCTGATCAAGAACGATTTTAAAACATTTGGACCAATTAACGTGTAAAGAACGGGACCATAAAAAAAACGTTGTATACCCACAAGAGCCCAAGCAGGGTTAATAGTTAGATGTGAAAATACAGTAAAATGTCACTTATTGTAACTTAATACTATAAAGAAACAATTATCTTTATTTATTTAAACTTTTAAAACAAACAGGCACTCAAAAGGATGTATAAAACAGAGAAAAATTCAAACACGTGAAAACTTTAACAGTCTCTATCTATCTATCTATCCATCCATCCATCAGAGTGTCTGTCTGTCACAAATATTTTGTGTTCGTATGAAACTATGAAGTCAATTTTTCCTACAATACTTTTACTCATTCAGATTTGCGGTAGCCTTGTTAAAAAAAAGCAGTGAAAATATGAAGTCATCGCATCTATTTTTCACTCTCAAACACTGTGTTTGTGAATAATGTGAATAGTCTACCTAATGGATATAGACAACTGCTGCTTGTGTCCAAGTCTACATGTAGACCGAATCAACAAATGGTTCGAATCTACCGGAACTCAAATACTGGGTGTGACGTGACGTTTCAGGAGTCAATCACCAGCCGTTTGCATAGACACTTTCACAATCGCCAATAGTTCGGCTCGTGTCTTGTTCCGTTTCACTCAGTGCTGTCTCATTGATTTAACTTGTTTTATTTAAATATTTACCTCTCGGTGGTATGGTCATCCGCCGCATGCATGTGTGTTTTGGCAATTTTTTTTGCAAACTGAATATTTCTCCCTAAAGTCTTTTGATTGTTGCTGGGAAACAAGCCCCGCGGTTTGGAATGACATGCTCTCTGCCACAATACTAGTATAACCCGTTTGGCTTTTGTCAATTTGAATGCAGCCAATTGCTTTTCTCCAAGCTTTCGAGGCTATAGTTTTCTCGATCATAACGCTTGAAAATTTGGCCAGGGTACTAATTTGCTACGACAAGCCACATAGCTCCCAATAGACAATTGTACGTTTCCACATTGAAAATCAGTGATTCTGTTCGGAACCACATACCAAAATTTTATCGATTGTACTCAATGGTTGTTGACTACTGCATCGCCTAAATTGTCGGTTGACAACTGTGACGTGGGTCTCAAGGCCTGCATTTGTTTTATTAATTAATAAGAGGGTGTGGGGAAAGTGAACACCACTAATATAACCCGCCCATGTCCTCCGGTTTATGTCTACAGTTTATACTTGGTTTCAAGTTTGGTTTAACTGTAACAATGTGCAACATAATGTACTTAAATGACCACAAAGGAACCTGTTATTCCCTCCATGGCATTTATTTATGGACAGTTTTTTGGGCCATTTCAAGGTTCTTAGCCAGGAAGGTCTGTGTCAGCATCCTCCTCTAATGCTTCTATGACTGCAGATAATGCCTGCTGTGTCAAACACTCGTTCTGAAGCTCAATTTGATTAATGTATAGTTACTGTCTGGCTAAATGTTGAAGACTTGGCAGGGTTGCTGTATAGTTCTTCCATCAGGTGACTGGGTCTTGAAGCATTTATCTCTTTAATTTGTTTGTTCATCAAGAATTCACGCTGAAGTTGGTCAACTGGGGATGCTGACTCCTCCATATTTAAAAGCTTGATGGTTGACAGTAGGCTTTTTGAGACTGGTTATCCTTGCTCTTCCTGTTGATGCTGCTCTGTCGCTATCGTGGGTTTCAATTGAAGTATTGCCTTCTCCACCTCCTTCATGCTAACTAAAGTGTTCTTAAATATTGTGGTCCAGGAATGTCCCAGACTTGCAGTGATAAAGATAGTGTACATCACTCTGCTTTCCTATCTGGCCGTGAAGTCGGTTCTTATTTCGTCTTATGTCACGTGAAAGAGCGCTTTCTCCAGCCTTCTCCTATCCTGCAACCCAGCCTCAGTTATGAGTCCTACCCGAGTACGAAAACACTCGATTAAATCAGTTCAGGGTAGGTTTATGAAAAAAATGCGTACATAAAATAATTCGCGGTTAAAGTTAAACGAAACCTTATAAAATTAGATGTTCAAAGTATTGTATCTTTTCTTTCGTCTTGTATGCCATGTAATATTGACCTCTGTTTTTTTCTTCAATGTTGGGTTTTTATAAAAATACTTACCTACATTAACTTGGATTATAATGGTTTTTGACTTGTTTTTAATATACTAATATTCTAATATTTTCTTTTTGCATTTTATTTCATATATTCATATCTCTGAGAAAAACAACAATTGAATGGCCTCTTTAGTAGTCGGCTAAAGCACATATACAGAGGGAGAAACTGCAAATTTGACCAAAAAGCTCTCCCTAACCTCGAGGGCATGCGTAAGAATGTGACATTGGAATTACTAGAAAAGATAAGAGGTTGGGAAACAAACAAGACATGTTGTCCTACAGTAAACTTGCCTCTGTCAGGACATAGAATTGAGGAAAAAATACAAGTTTCAGAATGAAATGGAGGAAGTCTTTCAGTAAGATAGGATTATTTAAGAACTGTCTCATGGACGAAACTAAACGTTGATTCTGTTTGCTGCGTCCCAATGTTGTAACTCAAATTGTCAACACAATGAGGTTGTGGCTTGTTGTGACCAACCCAGCCACATAATAAATAATAATAATACATTATATTTATAAAGCAATGGCGAGAGAATCCCTGAGACATTACTCCTAAATTGGAACCTAAGTCTCGAGAATGCAGTGAATAAACAAAAAATCCAACATATTGTTAACCTTTTTTCAGCAACATTGACATACTGAGATGAAGGGAAACTCAAAACACGTAGGCCTTATAGTCAGCTATTTGAAATTTCATAAACAAAACCTTGCTATGCTAAAGTAGTGCACCACTTCAGCCTAGAATAGAAATATTGCACGTGGTCCCCAAAATAGGGTACGATAAGGACAAGTGTTAAAGGGATAGTTCGCTAGTTTTCTAAAATGATGGATATCAAAAATGAACTTGATTGTTTTTTTTTTAAACTGCCTGTGCTGAGGGCTGATATAGAAGGGGGTGGCTCTGAGATGTTATTGCTCCCCGTTAAGCCTTCTGGAGGTTTCTGAAGTGGGTTCCAATTCACAAAACATCTGGGATGGAGGGTGCTCACTTGAGAACCCCAAATGCATATCTGCTCTTAACCCAAGACCATTCAAAATATAGTCTTTTGAGGTGCTTATTTTGTAATATGGCATCATGTATATTATAAATCTTATCCTGTTTAGATTGACATGTCAAGTCTGCAACACTGATTTGAATAGCAGGGTTGAATATCAGATGATGCTGTGTGCACTCAAGTTACACACCCCTTTTGCTGTCACTGCCCTAACGGTGTGAGTTAAGCTTTTTATAAAGAAGATTATAATGATAATTATATGTATTACTATAATTGTTACAACATGCAACTAGACCATATTATTTTTGTGTTTTAGGTAGCATCTGCCTCAGCGGTTTAAACAATATACTACAGATGCTGCCTCTCAGATCCAACTCAACTTTGATTTGTTTTGCAGTTTGTCAGTTTCTTTTTTGTCACAAATGAGTTTTGCAATTAATCATTCATGGGGTGTTCTTTATCCATTAAATAATTAACTGCACTGTTCTTGGGACCACTTGCAGTAAGGTTGGATAAGGTGCTGGCTTTAAACAACCGATAACATCAACATCAATGTCACTTGAAATTGCTTTATAGCCATGAGTTTCTAACAGGTCTAGAGAACTAGAAAATTAGAGACCAGTTCAAAACACCAGCCACAGACACAACAAAACTTACCTGTTTGTAACCAGTCTGTCACGAAGCGATTGGAGCTGTTCCAATGTGTCTGCATTCATGAATTCATCATGCCAAAGTCAGAAAGACAATACTAGCAATTAACCTTCTAATCCAAACCTAAACCAGGTTCTAGTATATCAACCCTATTGGTTCAATTTTATTGTAAATGTTTTATAATTTTTTCTACTAATGAGGAACTATAAACAAATCCAACATTACACACCTACACTACACTACAAACAACCACCATTCACCTGCTTTGGTAGCGCAGGCAGTGGGCAATTGATCAGATGATAGTTGTGTTTTTGAATCTTCTTCAAAACAGATAAGACTGTTGATGGGTGAATTATTTTCGGGGCTTCGTTTATAAAACTGTGGAGGGTTCATTTCAAACGGTTTTACACAGACAAAACACAATAAGTTCATGCTCTCACCACCTCAATATCTTGCCTGCATATTGTCCCACCCTTTTAATGTGCATACTGTAGTTTCCTATAGATAGACAGTAATTTCGATGCAGTATTTTATACTGGCTTCCCAATTGCGTCACACCTTCCAATGTGGTAATGACACTGGTCAGATCGACGCAACAATTGTGATAACAACAAAACTGCACTTGTAACTGCCTGATTGAAACATCGAAAGCAGCATTAGTTCAAATGTTCCTTCTGTTCACATTATTTCTAAGAATTCCTTTCATGAACGTGCATGTAAGCTATTTCATGATTACAGATCCTATCAAAAGTCGAAGATAAAGTTAGAAGAGTTACAACAAGACAAGACATGACAAACAAGAGAGAAGTTCACAAGACCAAATGTAGTGCTAACTTGTAGACATTCCACTTCCTTTTGGTATGTTCAATTAGCCTACAATAGAATGTACTGTTGATTGTGGCGGTTTGTGGACTCATTAGCCTAGTTTAGGTTGGGATGAGCCCCCTGCTATTTGCTGTAGATAGATGACCTGCTACTGCTAATTATACCACACACACTTTCCCGTTTATACCTCCTTATATGTGATCCTGTGTGTTGCCAGTTCATTTACGGGCAGCATGGTGGCGCAGTGGTTAGCACTGTTGCCTCACAGCAAGAAGGTCCTGGGTTCCATCCCCACCTTGACCCAAAAAGACCTTTCTGTGTGGCGTATGCATGTTCTCCCCGTGTTCGCATGGGTTTCCTCCGGGTGCTCCAGTTTCCTCCCACAGTCCAAAAAACATGCCTCATTCTCCTGCCAGTGCCCTGACCAGGCACTGACAATTAATCTGGAGTTGGTCTGTGTGTTCTATATGTGTGAGAAAGATGTAATAAATGTTGGGTGAGAAGTTTGGTGCAAATTGGTTGCTGTGGTATCACTCACACTGAGTGTAGTGTTTGATAGTTGTCAGTTCATTAGTTAGTTCAGTGTATGATAATAATTGGCTATTGTGTAAAAAGCGCTTTGAGTGTCTTGATAAAGCGCTTCAAACTAAATAAAATGAATTATTTAATTATGTATTTCACACATATATTCATAAGTATACAATTCATCTAAGATGCAGGGTCTGTTTGTTGTAGCAAAACTCTCCTGTGTGGCACATGGACATTGTTGTTGTTCTTTTTTAATGGTTTCATCATAAGAAAATCCCAGGGGAGATTGAGACGTTACGTTCCTTCCTGCATTCCAGTATCATGGCATTTTGTCAAGTGTGTGGGGATCAAATGTATGCTGGTGTTGAGCTCACTAAAGAACATAGGTAGTCTAAAGATGTCCGATGTTTTCACAAGCAACGCGTAGCTACATACGATCAAATTACCAGGATTTAGACTGCCAGTGGAACACAGGCGTTAATAGAATACTTGATTTGATTTTTGAAGTTGCTAAAAGAAGGCGTCACGTCTGCTGTGTAGTTGTGCTGAAACAACGCAATTGACAAAAGACAGGTGACTACAACGTCAAGAAATGCCTTTAAATAACCCCCATTTCCTCCCCAACCTAATAACCAAGCTAACCGAGGGTTGAAAGTGAGACTAATAACATGCGTACCTTTCTCAGCCTTGTTTTTGCTCTTCTCTTCATTACAGGTATTTCAATTGGTAGTTTCGTGATTTATTAAGATACTTTCTTCGTTCGTGTTAATAGCTGTAGCAGAGCTATACTTGTTTACCTTTCTAACGCCAGTATAGTGAATGTAAATTTCAACAATGACCAATTAGTACAATCTCTTTGCAGTTGTGGCGCATGCCGCAAGTACCACTCCCGATGGGGGGCAAGAGGTAAGATAACTATCAATGGCCGAAACCAAGGCAGTGCAGTTTGCTTTACAATGTTTTCATTTTTTTTGGCCGTACTCCAGTCTGACCGTCATATTCTGTCTTTTCTAAAAGCTTGACTGCGATCAATATCCACTACCTGCTTGCACTCGAAATTATGACCCTGTTTGTGGATCAGATGGAGTGACATACTCAAATGAGTGCATGCTATGCTTTGAAAACAGGTAGGCTCTTAGGTTGTGTTGTGTATGTGTGCGCACTTAAGCGTTTTTAAGAATAACTTTATTTAGTGAACTTCAGTAACCGTAATTCTGATTACTTATTTTCCAGTTTGCGCACGACTAAAGCATCACTAAAGAAAACTGGGGAATGTTAAACCAAACGAAGAAGAAACGTTCTTAAATGAAATTAACTAGTTTCGGCATCTTTTTTGACATGTGATACTACCTTTATTTCAATTTTTTAGTTAAATTAAAACGTTACCATGCCTTAACTTTGATATGGTCTTTGACCAGTTTTTAAAATTTTAATAAAAACATTGCATAACCTTTACATTGTGTTTATTTTTTGGCAAGACGCTTTTAGAGGTGCTTAGGACTATTAGACGGGTGCAAAATGTATGTCAAACGAAAGCTCTTTATTTTGTATATGGAGAAATGTATTTCCAATGAATGTGGTGTAAAGACAAACCGTCTTGACTAAGAATCAAAACTTTAATGTCAACCATGAACAGCGCATACTTTTATATTGGTGTTCATATTAAAACATATGCTTCTCTTATAAAAGAGCTATAAAAAGCACCAACATTGCTGATCTTCTGATTCAGATCTCTAACATACACGGTCAATTATTTTCGCACTTGTACACTGCCACGACATGATTTTCTACAACAAAACTACTAGCAATTTATTGTAGAAATATAGCAAGTAAGATTGTCATCGATTAGTTTGTAGTTTTTTAAGGCACTTTTTTGGGACGAGATACTACAGAATGAATGTGACAGAAGTCTGAAAAAGTACATCTATCAGAGGTGCCTTTTTACATGAACACCTTCAACTCTCCAAACCATCTAGGGTTAAGTCCAAGAGTTGGAATATGAGGCAAAGCTCAACCTGGGAAGGGATGGCCGTGGTACAGCAACATATGGTGACCTTGTCTCCGCAAGCACTTTTTTATTTCACAATGAGGAAAGTCCCGGAGATCTAACAGACCTGATGATGTAGCTATGTGTAACAGCATAACTTTGCTTATGTCTTCTGATTTACAAAGTTATGGGGAAACTCAAATTGGCAACGCGTTGTCGTGGCTTGCCATGGCCAACTCAGTCAGGTAACGGCCCAGGTAGTGACGAGGCATTACTCCATCTTTGGAACATCCTGTAAATGATATACCAGCTTAAGGTCGATATGTTTTGATGACATCCTTTATCGGCCGCCTGCAAATGGGGCAGCAAGCGTTGACCTGTCTCTTGAGTTTAAGCCCACAGTCATTGCACAAGCACATGTGTCCACAGGTGTAGATGACCGTATCAACTTCTTGGTCAAAACAAACGGTGCACTCCCCGTTTTTACCAGAAGAGGGCGGCTCTGGAGCAGGAAACACAGGAGAGACGGGGGGACCGAGAGGGGAGCTGGGCGCAGTCACTGGTGGACAGAAGAAGAAAAAAAGATCTTAAGTATAGTTTTGGATATGTGTATCCCTGTGTGTTTGTGCCAGTTCCTGTCTATCATACATTGTTGGTAATATATGCCCCACCAATGAGTGGATACAAGAATTAGCCTGAACATTTTATGAAAAGATAGTGAATTGTTGGGCTATTGTATAACATTTCCTTAAACAAAACCCTGTAATGTATTATCAATATATAGACAATTCTTAGTCATACCATGACAACATAACATATCTCTCATCATCTCCACAAACAAAACAGATCACTAACCCACCCATCTAGTTCTACAACATTGCAACATGTAAGAAGCTTACATTAAAGTATTCCAGTAACAGAGCTGTCAAGCAAAATACTTTAGGGATTATGTTGTGACGTTTGACAAGTTACACATTGGTTATGTTCACAGAGAATGCCTCTAAACAAGACAGTACAGATAACCTCTGTCTTAGTTTCTACCAATCGTAACTTGAAAGTTGCTAACTTACCCAGAGAGGACTCTGAGGCGGAAGAGGATCTGTTGACACTAAAGGCCAGGTCGGAATCACTGTCATCTGGGCAGCTGCTCTGTGAACTAGTGGGGGACGTGGACGGGGGGCTGGATTGCATTGTCCCTGTGTCAAAAGTGAAGCATTTCACAGATATCAGTTTTTCAACAGTTAAGCAATCTTTTATCTTTTAATGAGTCTTGTTGACAGATGAGTATGTGAGAGCTGTGGAGGAGTCCATATTTGTCCCTGCTCAAATAGCTCACAATTTACTCGCACACATTCCTGGAAGTCTGGAAGGAAAAAAACTTGAGTGATGGCTGAAAGTACCTAACTACTTGCTTTTGGTGTGTCATACAAGTTACACTGATTAAAATAATACATTAAGTCATAAAATGAGCCACAATCAATTGATAATTATAATTATGATAAGTAGAATTAGCATTTTTTATTTATTTAATTTTACTTCCCTATTGTTAGAACGTTCTGAACACAGCGTCTTTGACTGTTTTGAAAAGCGCTTTATAAATATAATGTATTATTATTATTATAACTCTCTTGTGCTGTCTTACCCAATATCCTGAGTCTGTTGACCGCCCCGTGCAGGGTAAAGAAGGCCCAGAGGACCTGAGAGGAGTCGACACACAGCAGCCGCCCACGGGCCGCTCCGTTCACTCCATGGTGCACCTCTCCGTTGGGCAGCAGAACGAAGTAGAGAACATCCCCAGAGCAAGGCACGGGGAAGCCCCTGTACACAACCCAGTACTCCTTACGGTCCAGCAGCACCTCCGGGTCCGCCGGCAGGTCCCCGGAGTGCAGGCTGGCTGGGTCACAGGAGGTCAGCCCGAACAGCAGCGCCCCAAAGTAGGGCACCCCCAGGTGACCCACCTCCACGTACAGGGTCTCCCCCACGTGCAGCGGCCGGTCGCTGAACACCAGAGTCCTGCTGCTGTCCAGGAAGTGGATGCAGGCCGCCGAGCGGTCGGCCGAGAGCACGACGTCCGGTCCCCGGACGGGATGAAAGTGCAAGTCCGTGTCGAGCGGGGAGGGGAGCCCTCGGACCACCCGGGGTACGGACGCGAGGGCAGTGGAGGAAGAGGAGGAAGGGATGGAGGCGGACGACGTGCTGGAGCAGCAGGGAATGAGCTGGCTGCAGTTGTTGAGTTGCAGGTTGGCGATCTTGGCCGCGGCCGCCTGGTTGTTCTCTAATTGGTTGTTGCTGTAGTTGGCGGAGTCGTGGCTACTCTGGGGAAGGTAGGCACTCAGTCGGGCTGCACTCAGGCAACTGGAGCCCACGCTTTCAGCAAACGTGCTCTCTGAAAGAAGAACAGAGAAGTCAGAGGCTAAGAGGTGAGCCAAACACCAGTCTTTACTGCTCCATAAAGGGCCATTATTTTGAGGTGTGTGAAGGGCACAACGGGGAAGGTTAGCCGGACAAAATATGTTACTACAATAACCCTGAAGTGAAAGCATTTTTCACCCCGGTCCAAATAGAACCTGGTTTACACTAACATACACATGTGTGGTTAGGAAATTCAATATGAACAATAACTTGGAAGAACCTTCCAGAAAAATCCAGAAGCGAGCCGTTGCAAGAAGCAGGCTACAATAGAATTCAGAGCAGTGTTACACTGCCCCATGCATTATGCTGGGATATACACAAGTTAGGCGCTAAGAGCCCTTTTTGGCTGGTGTGGCTTTGCTCGACGACTATTCCTCCAGTCACTGGAGCAGCGGAGTGCACCGGCCCCTGAGCTGAGCTGCTGGAATCAGCCGCCGTTACCAAAAATGGTCACAGCCTCTGTCAGACCTAAGATAAACACACCCAGGGCAAGACAGAGGGAGACAGGGGATAGGGAAACGGGGAGAGGGGAGAGAGAGAAGGGTGTGTGTATGTATGTCTGTGTGTGTGTGGGTGTAGTGACAGTAGGGGGGGGGGGGGCACCGAAAGAGGGGCTGAGTAAAAGGAGGGAGGGCCTTAGAGGGAGTAAGGACGAGGGCCCTGGTTGATGCCGGTGTCCTGGACCCTGGTTATCTCAACACATTGTGTCTCCCTCCCTCACTCTGAGAGAGAAGTGTTATGCTTAACTATTAGGCCGGCCCCTTGGCTGAGACAGAGAGAAGGCAGTGACCTGACCAGGCCCCCCCCCCTACTCTGCTGTTTTCCACTCCTACCACTTCACCTCATGACAGACTGCCTTGGCTCAGCTGCTCTCCCCAAGCCCCTCAGGAAAGTGCTTTGCTGAGCTGTAAAACAGTTGTCACCCTCATAGTAAGCTCCTGAACTTTCCCGGGCAACATGGGGGTCAACCGAATGTCTCACCAACCAGTTTAGACAAATAATGGGACTTGGGTGTTGAGACAAGCCATACAACCCCAAGTCCTAATAGATGGGTTTTGCATTCGATTATTGAAAAGACCCCATAGAAACAACAATAGGAACCTCTTACTGACCTAGCAGCGTGACCTCCTGAGTGATGCCATAGATGTCTATGATGGCCCAGAGTGGGCAGCCGATGCTCAGGCCACAGTGGAACAGGATGGGCTCCCCTTCGTTGATGCTGTAGAAAACCCGTCCGTGGCGGTCAGCCCAGAAGGCCAGCACACTGTCCCTCAGAGCCAATCTCTCCGGCAGCGCCTTGGCCCAGTAGCCCGGCCGTGTTACCAGGTCTGGGCAGGCGTACTTGGGGATGTCGGACACGGCCAGCTCGCTAGGGTCCAAACTGGTAAAGCCGAACCTCAGAGCACCGCTCCAGCCGGTGTGGACGCCCGAAAGACGAAGCCGCACCTGAGGGGGAGGAAAGCGGCCATTTTCAATCGACTGTTTGTCTTTGTCAAAAAGAGTTCCTATTTTAACATACACAGGATAGGGTGTTTTCATATCCATTATGACATATTCCAAGTTGAGCACTTCAAAAGACAATACGACTATTATAACTGTTAAAAACCTAGGCTGGGGAATCTCAGTCAAAGGTGTGTTGTGTGAGAGACCAAGTCTTAAGACAGACCTTCTCGTAGAGTCGGACAGGCCTCTGACTGAAAGTGAGACCGTTGCAGAAGCTGTTTTTGCGAGCGGCACGACGCAGCTGCCCATCCAGACGGATATTCTTGCCCTTTGCATGGGGGTGAAAGCGGGGAGACTCCAAGCTGATGCTCACAGGAGAAGCCAAAGTCCTTCGTTCAACGCCGGCACCGCTGTTGGGAAGGGTGTAGTACTGCCTGCTCACCACTGGGCGGGGCTGCAGAGATGTATCTGCTGGGGCAAATTCACATGGCAACTTATTAAAGACGGCTGATGATCAGGGATCCAAATGTATTATTCAAAGTAAATGTAAAAATTAAAGATTGTTCTAATGAGTAATTGGCTAACTGACAATGTACAAAAATATTAATTTAAGTTGAAACATCACTGAGAGAAGCAGAGCATGTGAACACATACATATTAATACTACTGCTGCTCAGTTTCAGTATATGGAAAATAACATTTCAGAGAGTGTGGGCTACACTGCATTAATAGCTTCTGGCCATTAAACTGTCACTCAAAAGCTCCCACTTCAAAAGCAATTCCTCTTTTATAGCCCAACCTATATGTATGGTGTAAAAATAATTATTTCCTGCACTGTGCTAAATCACTCTGCATCACTAGTCTTCACCTTGTCAACACATTCATTTCAGCAAAGGCTTATCTTGGTTGAAATGGTTTATGTTACTCTCAATCAAAATAAGCACAAAAGGCTGTTTTATTAAATTTCCAATCATTGTTTTGGGGGCAAGAGAGGGGTAAAAAGGTAATATTGAAAACAAATGTATTTTTGCAAATCTAGACATCTACAGAAGGGCCCATGTTGTTCCATTTATTTGCTGCCCAAACACCCTAGGCCCACACAGAACAAACACAATCCTGAATGGCACTATTCATTCCTCCGTATCTACAAACCAAGTGATGATTTGATCATAAGACGAGTGCATCCAGGGAGAGGACTTGTTACCAAAGAAGAGTGTATCCCTGTTCCCTTGCTTACGGAACGCAGACGTGAAACAACGCATGGTCGAACTAATACGATTTGACATATAATTACTTATAATTATAGACAGATATTGCTTCAAAGAAGGCAGTAGTGCTCATGTTGTCTCAGGATATGCCGAGCGTTTTTTCGTAATCAGGTTGTCTCAGATACACTTGAGTATTTTTTCGCAATCAGGTCATGTGGAGAACAGGCAAACAGGGCGCTATCGCGCTCGAGAGTGGGCCCTTCACCGTATCGTTACTTTGCCCTGTGAGGATCTGTAAGCAGGGATGGACTGGAACCCATGTGATGGCGCTCAACTCACCCTGATGTAGGGTATCAGTCAGTGAAATGTACCACAGCACATTTACTAAATTACACATTATCCCTAATGGCATTCCAAACTATGAAGCGTCGGTGAAACGTCTGCACCATCTCTGCTGATTGGTGTGTGGCCCCTCATGTTTTTAAGGACACTCAGATACAACGGGAAATGGACGGTATCTGGTGCACGCAGAAGCTAGCTGAAGTCTTCGGCCAGTAAGGATGATAGAGAAAAGTGATTCATTAAAATGTTTAGATAAGCCTCACAAACAAGGCCAACACGAACAGGAACTTGTCTTTGAACAAAAATTAACTTATCACGAGCTTGCGAAAGTAGAATAGGTTGTGCGGGTCAGCCATTTTAGGTTTCGAGCCCAAGTGGCCAAAATATCTGTCTTTTCAATTCATTTTTGTGCCATGGTTTTAACGACCAAGCCGATTTCTGGTTTAGCCGATGTCACAGGCTCTACTAGTTGGCTGACAGAGACATTCTGGGAGCAGGAGGGAATGGGAATAACAGTGGCGGGATGAGGGGAGGGGCAGACTGATATAGACACTTGGTTGCCATAATTAGATGAGAGGCATAGCACAATAACATTAGGTCGCAGCGCTAAAGAGAGCTGTCAGCAGAGATCAATCTCAGTCGTTAATGTCTTTTCTGTTTCGCAGCTGGTTCTTGACGTTTGTCACCGTGAGACCATATTTAAACATGTTGGTCAAAGTTAAACTACACCATGCTCTTTATATGTATACCATATGTGTCTTGAATTTCTGGTTTCAATGAAAAAGTAATCAATGAAAAATACGTGCTCGGTAACTTGGCTCAACTGAGGTAACCAGGGCAACTACTCTACACACCATTTACTCTAGTAAGGAAAACCAATCAATCAATCATAAGAGGATCTTGGGTTCTGAGTAGAGCAAAGTGCTCAATCAGAGCAAAGAACTGTAAAATAAACTCTGGCCTGCCCTCTCAGCGAAAACTCTTCAGAGTCATCTTATCTGTGTTTGTATAAGGGTAGTGTCTCAAACTATCTGTTAACGTGTCATAATGAGAGGAGATAGGAAGAGGACTGAAACAGAGTTTAGTTGAGGGAACTGATTTCAGATTCGATAAGGATTCGGTATCTTAGGCTCCAGGGGCCCGTCGCTTCCACAAAAATACGGTTCACCGATGCTAGCGCTAACATACGCGTGATTCGATTACGTGTAGGACATTTTATTTTTGCATGACTCCTTGTCTTCCCGGTGCGAGTTAACTGGGGACAGAATGCCATCACAAGATGAGGAACAGACCACAGAAGGGGATGTGCAACACGAAAGAAGAAAAAAAAAATCTTGATAAGCAGAGCATATCAAAGGAAGACGAAAGGGAAAACAGGAGTGCATCAAGAGATCCATGGAATTCGGTCAACCTTATTTGATTTATTGGTATGTAATTCTGTACGGAATGGGGTTTGCATTCAACAGTTGGTGTAATGCACAGCCAGGCTTCCGGAGCTCACAGGCCTCCATAGGCCACACACAAATCATACCGCGGTGATGGATCAGATTTCAATGCCTGTTTGTTTCCATCTTTTGTTTGCGTTGCTAGGTGCTGAGAAAGTAGATTTCCTCTCCGAAGGGAGTACATTAAAGAGTGTGATTCTGATCATTAAAAACTAATCAAACTGTTTGTGTAATAAATTCTTCCCCATAAGGCCCTTTGAGGACACACGTTTTGCCAAGTAAAAAGAGCCTAGGCTGAAGGATAAACATCTCTCAGAGTATTACAACGTATTGGTCTAACAGCGACCTCATCCACCTCAGTGAGTCCACCTTCAAAACAGTATTAATAAACACAGAGACATACTATCTTCCAGTACAATTCTCTGTAAGTTACAGAACACACGGCAAGACTACGTTAGCCCCCCGGGAACACTGCTGCCCTGTAAGATGGAGATGCCCTCCGTGCAAACCTATTCCCATTGTCTCACCCTCATCACGGGACAGATGGATCAGAGAAAGGACGAGAGCAGTTTATAATAGCAGTCAAAAATAGATTGCTCATTTCAAACCAGCAAACCAAATATAAACCAAAAGTAGTAGCATTTCTCATTTTGCCACTTGAAATAAAGGACAACTGACATTCTATTCATGAACTTGGAAACCGTATGCCACACAGACCTGACAAATCAGAATAGTGGGAAATGAAAGCCAAGAATAAATGCCAACTTCACCTCCATTTCTCAGAGAACCAATCAAAACCGTACAAAACTGACACGAGTATTTTATTAGTTTTTGTTATGTTATTCAAGATCCTTTTTTGATATGACGACAATTGCAAGATAATAACACAACATATGTATTATGAAACAACAGATGCAATGGATTGCTGTAAATCAATTGCATTCATTAGTTAAGCTCGTAGGAATGGACCAAATACAATTAAAGTTGCATGGTATCATAAACAATCGTCAAAAACACCGAGTTTATTATTGTTGTCCGGATTAGTTTGCCAACCTCTTATTTATAGGACCTATTTCTAAGCAATTACTTCTCCCACGCACTGAGGCGCGCTTTTATGCAGACGCCAGTTGTCAGAGCAATTGCTATCAGGCGCCAGTCGTGAAATTAGGACAAGGTCCAATACTGTCTAATGAGGATCGGCTCTTTACAAAATATCTGAATTAAACATTGTTTTTATTTAAACAGCACCGAAAGCATTTCTGTCATGCGATAATGCCTTACCTATCACTGGTTTGGGTGTCGTGTTCCCCATTATATCCTGTAATTCGTCTCACAGGTTGACAAGTGGATTCTCCGAAATGAAATATTTCTCTGCACATCCATTTATTTTCTTTTATAAAAAAAATATATAGCTATTGTACTAGTATACCTAATGCCGTTCAGCCTGACCAGCATATGAGTGAGTCGTCTACGTTGTATCCTCCCAATGAAGCGTGGACATGCTTCTCTTATCTCAGACCAAGCTCCTGCGACAGCCAGCCAGTTACAACGGCTCTCCCACCGATTCGCTAACTGGCTCACAGCGAGCCCCCCTCCTTTCTTCAGTGTAGTCAAAATGACTTTAAAGTCACAGTAGGATAAGTAAAGCTCCCGTTTTCAGAAGACAATAGCTTCATGCAATTGCTTGGAACTCAAAGAATGCGTCTTTTATTTAGTAATACATTTATGTGCAACCTGTGACAGTAACTAATATGACAGTCAAATCAAATCTCTAATTTAACCAGTTGAAAAAAATGAGACCATTCAGTAAAAATCATCCTATCCCAGATTAATTTTGTAGTTCCTTTGAATGTTTTAATGGTCACAGTCTCAGGGCATGGAAATGACTAGAGGGTTGAACATCTCCACCAGAAATGATTTCATCATATGTCCATTGTTGCATGACATGATCTTCCTGCATTCAAGCATCGACCAGACGGGGGAAAAACCCCTAACCTCAGAATGGGCCCGGTGTTTGGTCAAGGCACTTCTGGCAGCCAGCTTTCATTATACTGTCAGTATCTTTGCTAGACACCGGAAACAGTTTTAATCAACTGGGGCTGCTGATATTCCCAGGGAACCTTATGTTTGTTGTTTAATCAGATGTGCAGGCTTTGGCCTAACTGACGATCATATAAGTAAAACTTGTAGGCTTTTGTAAAGTCTCCAAACACTGTACAAGACCCACCTCCTCCTCCTTTCCCTTATTTTCCCACCATCCCACTCAACCCTCCAACAGCCTTGACCGCAGGGCTCCTCTCAAGCTGTTTCCTGCCTTCTGAACCCCAATGGTCTCTGATGAGCCTCTCACCAAAGGCCCCGGAGGACTCCGGCTATATGATCATCAAATTTTAAGCAGGGAGAATGAGCACATCTTTTGTATCGAGAACACAATTAACTTCGGTCTTTTTTTTTAAATCAAATTCGAAATTCATTATGAAAACTAGAACAAGTGTTCTATAATGTATTGATCATACGGCAAGGGAAAGAGAATGTCATTTGGTGTTTGCACTGACTTCACTGGTTCAGGTATGGCTTCTGTGGGACAGTCATAATAATAATGATAATAATAATCCATCCATCAATGCATTATCAGAACCGCCTATCCTATGCAGGGTCACGGGGGGGGCTGGAGCCTATCCCAGCCGACTTCGGGTGAGAGACGGGGTTCACCCTGGACAGATCGCCAGTCCATCGCAGGGCGATAATAATAATAATAATAATAATAATAATAATAATACATCTTCATTTGGGAAGCAAATGTTACGAAGTACGTAAGTGAAATCAGACATATTAAACTCTTACTCTGGGTTGGCTCAGTGTTCTACAAGATCCTAATTGGATTTTCACTTTGACACTGCATGGCTTAAAATTCAGACTCATGCCACAGTGTCGAATGTTCTTCTTGAATCAATCAATCCCATCCCTGTGCTACTCCAAATAGGGAAGTATAATAAAAAACGTAATTAAACACACTCTTCCCCAATGCGTTCCATAACCTCGTTGTAGAAACCCTGATGGGAAACAACCAGGGTTGGTCTGTGGAGGAGAGTGGGCCTGAAGCCCAGGGGACGTGTAGTAGAGCTGGGGAGTCCACACCAGCCCAGTGCTCTGGTCTATGGCAAGCCTCGATGTGGAGCCAAAGAGATCTCTGCCATGTTGGACAAACAAACTCAGGATGGCCAAACAGCTTAGAGATGCCTGCCTGGCTGACAAATGAGACAACGTGAAAAGCTCAGTTGGACGACAAAGGAAGCAATGCGACAGGCAGCAGAGCCGGCCCGTTGTGCTGGCCCTGGAGTGAACGCAGTGCAGTGGTAGGAGAACTCTCCATGACGTGATGTTCTTAAATGATGCATCTTGTTTGGCCTTGTAGCAGAGGTTGGAAAAGGTCATATCTAATTTGAAGGAGAAAAAAACGAGTATGATTAACATATGGCAGCACTGGAGGCTAATAGGATATGACTGTGAAAAAAAGGCTCTCAATCCTTGATCCGTGTTCCACATAAGCAGACTATCAATTCCCTTAAGCCGAGTCGGACAGACTTTGGCGCTGCCCTCGCCACCAATAAGGTCATATCTGATCCCAGTCGGATAAGTCTTGTGAGAGAATGGTGTTTGGTCAAAGGAGGGCAGGGGCTAATTATAGCTCAAAGACAAAACCATTTTGTTTCTGCCTCCTCAATGTTGTTTGTGTTCGCAGGAAATGGTGGGGTCCTTATGAGCCTTGCGAGAATAGCGTTTGGGGCGAAGTGAAGCCGAAGAGAAATTCCTCCCCCGCCCTCGTCTTCGCCCGGGGAAGAAACGGAGCTGCCGTGGCGAAGGGGATTAACACAGGAAGTGACTACGAGGCAATGATGGAGTCCACAATCAAGCCCACCGTGTAAACACGGCAGCCAGCGAGCGCCACGGTAACAAGTGTTCTCCGTTTCCTGACGTGCCACGGTTCGGTACGTGAGTGCGGACGGTGGGGTGTAAACGAAAGCCTAACGACGTTGAGGTGGCTTTGATCTCCCCAAGTGATGCGAAATAGATTTACAGGAATGCTCTTTCTCCTTAACGACGGTGAGGACCACTGATTTTACACTGGGACTACAAAGAATAAATCAGTATCCTTTTTATTTTGCAGCACTGGGGTGACTGTTTTTGACCCTTGGGAATGGACCCTCTCAATATAATGGTGGAAATGTAAGAGTTGATGTTAGGCATTTTCATATCTCCCTTCAACATCATAAAACCACCTCTGTTAAACCGTTTTAAATACAGTGAATGAATTATCTTCTACTTTGTAACACACCCAACTAGGTTCCTTATGAAGCCAGCTTCACCATCCTTCCTGTGGCTATGTAGGAAGCAAAATTAACATGCGGTTTCAAATGCACGCCATTTATTGTCCTCTTCCTGCGCTATATTTCAGAACAAATCTATTTTACAACCAAGCCTTGCCCTTGACTCAGACCCCTGGCAACAGTTAGCACGAATATGTCATCCTGAATGTTTTGATAGCGTTGACGGAAGCAAACAAGCTTCAAAAAGGAGTCATGACCCACAGAAAAGGTCTGCCATCTAGATCACGAGCATACAGTAACAAGCTGGAAAGTAGGTGAAGGGCATACGAAACAGTCGAGAGGCAGTTTCAACGTGTATGCTTTTTTAAGTCTCCAACTCAAAAACTGGGCTCTAAACAGGCATAATCCCTGTCCCCGTTTCAGGTGCACCGCATCACTGACGCAGCTTTCTCATGAGAGCCATTATAACGAATTAAAAAGACCATGTTGCTTCCAGAGAACAGTTGCCTGCTTTGCCCAAGGGAAAATTGGCCCACGGTTCTGCGGCGGTTGCCATGCGGTAGACTGAAGTGACAGTTCCTTGGACTGCAAAGTGTTACATTCGCAGTATTTTAATTCCCCTTAAAGAGTCAGAGGCATTGGAGAAATGTTCAGCAGATGTCTGTTTGGGAGGTTCTTGCATGCATGGGACCCAGCAACAGGATAGGGCCGACGTCCAAACCTCCAGCCACTAATTCAATGGCTGAAGTGAGTCATACTTACCCTCTCTGTACACACTTCGACGCAATCATCGCTATCAAACCACAGCCTCCAGCACAAAGAGACGCAGTCACATTTTTCCTGGTTATCTGTGCATGTTTTAAGATTAAATTACCAAAGGAGGGATTTCACATTTGCTGTAATCATACCAAGACATGTTTAAGCCATTGTAGTAAACACCTGCCTTTTGGCTTATTTTTCAAACCCACAAGTCAAACATTAAACCATTTACTTCTATCAATGACAGA